>CAUYQG010115769.1:0-10464 GCA_963574415.1 Tarsius wallacei | reverse complement strand
TGTTTGTAGAACAAGCAACCTTAAGAGACAGAGATAATGCCTCTCTCTGCATTAAAGCACAGGTATGTTTACTTCTCATTACAAAAGATTCAGGTTCCCTAAACTCAAGTTTCCTATCCTCTCGGCCTCCCAAATGCTGGGATTATAGGCATGAGTCACCGTGCCTGGCCTAGCTGTGTGTGTCTTTAAAAAAAAAAAGGCATTCAAAAGTGGTATATCAATTTGTATCCAATACTGCTGTCTATCAATGTTCACATTTTCCCAAGATTACCCTTCATTGATCTCTTTCAAAACTAGAATTTTAAAATGTAATAAAATGCCTGCAATTAGAATAAATTGAGCCAAGTTTATTTTATTCACAAACATGATTCCTGTAGAACAACTTGACATGGAGAGCTCTTGGATTGTGGCTTCCTCAATTGGCCTATGTTTGGTGTCATTGAAGAGAAGTCAAAATATGGCTGGACAATTACAGGGCCATAGCCCTGTTGAATAGAGCATTTTTAAAATTTAGTGAATAAAAACTGAATAGGTACTGATAAGTAGCTATTTAAAATAAATAAAAACTGAATAGTACTGATAGCTATACTCTAGAATTCCTTTTACAGCAGATACTTTTTCAATCCAAGTAGAGAGAAATCTAATGTCTAAAGCACTTAAAGTAACTGTAAAAAAACTGGATCTGAAAGCGAGGACCCACATGGTTGTTTCTCTGGTTGTTTTAAAAACCACCTACATAAAAATAACTTGGGGCACGGGTTTAAAATTTGGACTTCTGCAACAAAATCTAGGGTAAAATCTCAGGTGGTTAGAACTGTGATAGGAATGTGATTATTAAACAAGCTCCCTGGTACATTCCTGTACATGTCAAATCTTGAGAACCACTGATTAGAGAATAGTTTTCAAGTTCATTTAACAGTTTTCTTTAGTTCACATGGCCTGGACAGTTAAAACAACTGCTTTCTGAACATAAAAATATTAAATAAGTCATCGATATTTAAAATCAGACTCATGTTTAGCATTGCTTAATGTATAGTTAGACATGACTGCTAAAAAATGATTGAATTCAATTTCCAAGCTGAGAATCAAGGTTTCAAATCTGGGAGGGGTCTGAAATTTTACTCTGCTCTTACATTAACAAGTTAGCCTGCCACAGCTTCATGAATGCTTGTAGGCAGGAGACTACTGAATCAGAGACTTTGAGATGGAGAATTTATCCTGAATTATCCACATGGGCCTAGTATAATACCATGAATCCTTAAAAGTAGAAAATCTTTCCTGACTAGGATCCGAAAAAGGATGTGAGGACCAGATTAGGGCCAGAGAGGAGCCACCTTGCTGGATTTGAAGATGGAGGAAGGAAATTATGAGCCAAGAAATGAGGTCAGCCTTGAGAAACTGGAAAAGGCAAAGTTTTTTGTTTTGTTTTGTTTCCCAAAAGAGTCTAGAAGAAGCCCGGCCCTGCTGACAGATTGATTTTTGCCCAGTGAAACTTGTGTCTGTCTTCTGTGTTGTTTCAAGCCACTAAGTTTGTGGTGATTTTTTTTTTTTACAGCAGTAATAGAAAACTAATACAAGTAGTAGTCAGTGTCAACATTTTTTGCCAATTCCTCAAGCCCCAGTTCCACAGGGTGATATAAGGAAGACCAGGTAATGTCTATACACATGGTGGATTGCTTTCGAGGATAGGAAACTTGAGTTTAGGGAACCTGAATCTTTTGTAATGAGAAGTAAACATACCTGTGCTTTAATGCAGAGAGAGGCATTATCTCTGTCTCTTAAGGTTGCTTGTTCTACAAACATCCTTGAAAAGATTGAAACAAAGGACAACTGTCTCCCAATACAAGTTGCCATTCAAATTCACTGTCAATTGTTCCTGGACATCATGGAGTTAACATAATTCAAACTTAGTGACTTTGTTTTAGCATAACAATAGGTGATGGAATTGATAAATGTTTATATAGCTGTATAAGAAATGTCTGCTAATGATATTTTTAAAAATAATATCCATTATTATAAGATCAAAACATGAGCATAAGCTGGATTTGTTACATTTCTAATGGCAAACATACACACAGAAATAAACCTTTGTTATTGAAATTGCTACAGGTAAGGGAATTTCATTATTGCTATCTTGGAAATTTTTGGACAGCAAAAACACTTTTTCACTTGAAACAATTGTTTTTATTATAGATTTTTTAAATAATGTGAAGTTCTTTTGTATTCTCACTATCATAGTATAGCAAACGCAGACTGTGCTTTTTTAGAGAATAAGATTTATTTTATATAAAACTTAGAAAATATATTTTATTGGGATCGTGGTTAAGTTGGCCAAAGTTGCAAAGGGATAAGTATGAATTACATTTTTCAGTAAAAGCAGCTGAAAATACAATAGTGTATGATAAACTTTCTTGTCCTTTTTGAGTTGATAGGCTAAATTAAGCCCAAATCACTCATTTAGAATAGCTACTTTACATCTGTTAGCAATTAGTAAACAAAAAAGTATCTATATATGAAGATATATTTTCAAGAGCAGTAGAAAATATACTGGGTCACGCAATTTACCTCATAAACATTATAGTCACTATGGTTACCATTATAGTCACCATGGTTACCATTATAGTCCCTAAGTCAGAAGGCCCTCCATTCTGCTCAGTTTAGTCAAGGTTTGCCAATTCGTTTCTATGTCACCTTCTCCATGATATACTCCTTTATCTGCTCCTGAGGATGTCAATGAAGCTCCATGTCCTCTCAGTATTTAGAAGAAAACATTCGTGTTTGCCATTCAGTTTCTTTGGAGACTAAAATCACACTCGAGAGCAGTTTAAAACTTACACTTAATTGCTTTAGCAAAGAAGAAAAAGAATACGTTTCTGAAATTCTAGTTCCTCTCCCCCCATTCCCATTGTGCTGGTTGTTACAGTGTTGTCTCTCAACTTCAAACCTATCACTCTACACTCTGCTTTGTGATACTTGGGCTGAGATTGCAAACCTCATTTTTGCTAGAAACTGCTTCAAGTTAGGATTTATCAATAAGGTATGCTATCAGGAGACTTCATAGGTCAAGGTGGAATGGAGAAAAAAGGCTAGAGGAGGAATAAGGGACTTTCCTGTGGGAACCAAAATTTAAGTTTTTAAATGTTATTATTACAACCTCTTTCTTTTTTTCCCCAGTCATAAGAATGGTAGCTGTTTTTGCAGTTACTATCTTGCTGATATTTCAAGGTTACCTTTTGGTCTTTTCTGTTCTCTAATAATTGAAAATTAATGAATCTTCATTTTAAATTATATCTTTTAAAATTATTTTTGAAGCCGGGCTCGGTGGCTCAGCCTGTAATCCCGCGCTTTGGAGGCTGAGGTGAGTGGATTGCCTGAGCCCGCGGGTTCGAGACCCGCCTGGGCAACTTGGGGAGACCTCATCTCTACAATAAATCAAAAATTAGCCGGGCGTGGTAGCGCACGCCTGTAGTTCCAGTGACTTGGAAGGCTGAGGCGGAAGGATCGCCGGAGCCCAGCAGGTCGAGGCTGCGGTGGCCGGGAGCGGCCACTGCACTCCAGTCTGGGTGACAGAGTGAGACTCCAACTCAAAAAAAAAAAAAAGGACTCCATTTTATTTTATTTTTATTTTTATTTATTGTAGAGATGAGGTCTTTCCAAGTTGCCCAGGCAGGTCTCGAACCCCCGGGCTCAGGCAATCCACTCACTTCAGCCTCCCAAAGCACGGGATTACAGGCAGAGCCACCGAGCCCGGCAGAAGATAATTATTAAAGTTGTTCAAGACGACTTGCACTCCAACATACTAAGGTTTTTTCGAGAAAATTTTAATAAAACATTTATAGAAGAGAGCACAAATAATCAAACTCAGATTTTCAGAATCTAAAAGCACCAGTGTAGCCAGCATTCTAACCGAGAAATCAAGCATTACCCGTCCATCGAAAAGATCTCTTTCACACGCATTCAGTCACTGTCCCCACTAACAATAACCATTACCTTAACTACTTTTTTTCATATGTATTTGTTTTCTAAGACCATGAGTTAGTTTGGTTTGCTTTTGAATTTTGTATAACTTGAATAAAATGGTACGGATGAAACAGTATTTGTTTCTAGCTCCTCTGGGTTAACATTGCATGTGAGATGCATTGATGATTTTGAATAGATCTGTTGACTCTCGTTGCTTTGTAACCTTCTTTTGTATAAATATTGCACAATTTATTTATATCCTATTGTTGATGGTTATTTAGATTGTTTCCAGTTTTTAGTTTCTATGAATATTGCTGCTAAGAAAACTCTTGTTCATGTCTCTGATGAATTTATGAACACGTTTCTATTGAATATATATTAAAGACTGGATTGCTGGGTAAGAATATATTCAGCTTCAATAGATATTGACAAAGTAGTTGTACCAATTCCCCCTCCTACCAGCAGTGTATGAGAGCTCTACTTACTCCATATTTTTTGCCAACATTGATATTGTAACCCTTTTACATTTTAGCTACTTGAACGTATTGCAAGTTGTATCTTATTGTGCTTTTAATAAGTATTTTCCAGATAAATGATAATGTTGAGCAAATGTCTATATTTTATCGGCTATCTGAGCCTTTAGGTATACTCCTTTATGAAGTGACTGCTCAATAATTTTTACTTTTTCTTCTTTTCCCCTTGTATTGTTTTGAAGTGTGCTACATAACATCTAAATGTTTGTCATTTTCTATAAATCTTATTGTTACTGATTTGTAATTTAATTGGTGCGATAATAAAATGTAACTTACATGATTTTAGACCTTTGAAATTAATTGGTTTGTTATATTGCTCAAAATACATACATGTGCATATTGCATGTGCATTTTTCAAAACTATGTGTCCTGCAGTTATTGGATGTAATATACAAAAAATATTAAGAAAACTTTATCAATAGTGTTTGTCACAGATTAGGCTACCCAAAAGCAGGTACTAAGAATGAATTTGGAGTCGATTATACTCAGTGATTTATCACAGAAACAAAGAACAGAGTTCCATATATTCTCACTCATAGGAGGACCTTGAACCATTATAATGCTATAAGAAAGCGATTGGCAGTAGTGGGAAACTGTCAGGGGAGGGGGTTGGGATTGGCAGTTGAGGGAAACTGCTAGGGGAGGGAGGGGCATACCTCATCGACAAGGGTACCTGCATGGTCAATGTTTATAGGGGGCAAAAATAAAAGGAAATCCTAACATTTGTGACAAGTATGAACCTGAAGTACATTATGCTAAGTGAAAGAAGCCAGACACAGAAAGAAAAATACCGTATTATCTCACTTATATGTAGAATCTAAAACTGTTTAACTCATGGAAACAAAAAAGACTGGTACTTTCCGGGGGCTGGGAAATGAGAGAAATGGGGAGATAGTGATCAAAGGGTATAAACTTTCAGTGATGACAGATATGTGAATTAATTTGATTATGATAATCAGTAGCCAATGTATACATATATCAAACCATCCTTTTGTACACTTTGAAATTATATACAAGCTTTGTCAATTAAATATTTTAAAATAATTTTTAAAATAGGCAAAGGGGAGAAATTGAATTATGTTGTAGTTTCAACAGTGCTTCAGACAAACCCATGGTGCTCTCTGGAATGCATATGGCCATCAGAATTATCTCCCAGTGTACTGAAAGACCTTGAATAGCCATTGGGTGTGGGCTCTTGCCGTGGTCAATAATTGTATCTAAGTCTCCCATATTAAGGCATGCCTTTGAATGAAATGGCTCTCTGCAACTGAGGCAAAATCTCAGGGAGTTCGCAACATGGGTAACAATTTTAGTGGTGCATTCTTGTGTCCACCAGTGATATTTAAATCTCCTGTATTCTCACTGAATTTTTTTTCTGTTAGTTTTGTTAAGTTTGTTTTATGTGTTTTTAAACTGTGTTGTTAGGTGTAATCTTCTTGATGAATTGACCCTTTTATTATTATAAATTTATCCTTTTTTTCTCTGATGATGGTTCTTGTCTTGAGGTCCACTTTGTTATTGGTATAACCGCAATATCTCTCTTAGAAAATTAAATGCTAATGTAATTATTGGTATGGTTGGATTTAAGCTTAGCATTATATTTTTGCTTTCTCTTTTTCCTCTATTTCTTTGTTCCTCTTTTATTTCCTGTTTTCAATTCACTAAGTATTTTTAGCAATCTATTTTGTCTATTTTAGATCTAAATGCTTGCTCTAGCAATAAATCACCTCATTATAGTCTGTTAATATTATAAGAAAATTACAATAGTATATTTCTACTTATACTCTCTTCAACACATTGATCTGGCAATTTTTTACTTTATGCCAGACATTGTATATGAAAAATTGTAAAAGCTCTAGAAAATATCATCTTTTTCCCAAGAATGTAATATTTTCAGGAAGAAAAATAAAGGCAGATTATCCTAATTCAACCAAAGACTAAATTAACAGAAAACTAGGTTGCAATTTTCCTGAAATTCCTTCTTTCTCTTCTTACAGTCATTTTTGCTGTATAGCCCAGCAAGGATCCCAACTTAGAGGCTAGTGGATTTACTTGGTGTGCCTTCTTTGTTGAGTTCTGAATTCCAGTACCGTTCTCTTCGCACTGAAGCTTGACATAAACTCTGCTCTGCTTTTCTTCAGAGAGGCATAATGTAGTTTTAAAAGACAACTATAGCAATATATCTTATCCCATATGTTTCTCTTACAGTTTACTGCTGACATCAAGAGGTGGATCTATTTCCTTTAAATCTGGGTGGAACTGCTTCTATGATGGAAACAAGGCACTTTTGTAACTAAATCATAAGAAGCAAGTGACTTTCTTCCACCTGATTCTTTGTGATATTCCCCTTTGGAACCAAGCCACAAACAGTCTCATAAAAACCCATAGGAAATTGTTCAGATCACTGCTCTCACAGAAGTCACAACCCATAGTCAGTGTCAACTGCTAGACATGTAAGTGGTGAGAAAGTAAGTTTTCATATAACTCCAACCCCCAGCCTTCACACAGTCTCAGCTGACAAAGAGTAAAGCAGACACAATCTGTCCCTTCCAAGGCTTTCCCAAGTAGCAGAATTGTGAGAAAATTGATGTTGCTGTTGTTTTAGTCTACTCAGTTTTTAGATGGTTTGTTACTCAGCAATAGATAATCTAAACATGCAATTTTTTGCTTGGTTTTTTAGCTGCTTAAAAATTTTAACAAATACCTTCAGGATATCACTTCCAAGTCTGGCAAGCCTTCGTTTTTCACCAGGATCTCAGCCCCATACGTCCTGACTGTTTGTTAGTCCCAAACTCCAATATTTGCTTCTCAAGCCCCAAGAGATTGTCAATCTCTCTGTTGGCTTCTTTGCTTCTTTGCAGTTTTTTGACAGAATTTCAGCTGCTCGCCCAGTGCCAAGACATGGTAGATGCCAAAATAGGGAAGGGAGCTTATAGAATGTTGGCTCACCTCTCTGCACTTCCTTAACTCAGGAATCTTAGCCTCTTAAATGGACCTTTTTTTTCTGGCCTCCCATAATTATTCTATCATGGCTGAAAGTGGAAGTATATATTGCATTTTAAAAGATCTTCCCAATGTAAATATAGAGAATGGATTTGGGTAAGACCATCATGGCGTAATGGGCAATAACCTGGATAGGAAGTGATGATGGAGAGAGTTATAGGGAAAGCAGCAGGACTAGAAAAATTTATTAAGATCAATTAATGAATGATTAAAGAGTATAGTTTGCAGGTTTGGTATTAGTATAACGAAGAGAAAAGTATTTGGTGGCCTTTTAAGATTCTTGCATGAACACTGCGGTATGGGTTAAGGTTTGCTGAGATAAGGTATATTTCACATTGGGGGTGATACACAGAGATATTGGTTTAATGCAGGCATTGTTATGTTTGAGTTGTGGTTAGAATGTCTAGGTAAAAATGACCAATTTTTAGTGGATTTAGAATTCAGAAAACAAATCTTGACCTGAGATAGAAAGAGAATTGAGAGACCACAATTTATCAGTCACATTTTGATACACAAAGGTGGATAAAAATTACCTAAGGAAAGCATATACGGAAGAAGGAAATAGGTAAGCCTACAATAGAATCAGCTTGCTTTGGCACCCCTTAGAAGGATGTAAAAATGAAGTAAAATCACAAGCATCAGTTTCATGGTTTTACTCTTAATTTTCTCATATTGCTTTGCTTCTCCAATATATTTTAGATGAAGTCTCCCAATGTGCAGAATACCCTTTTTTTAAATAAAAGGAAGGAAGCATGTGAAAAGTGATATGAGTCAAAGGAAAAAGGAACAGTTTCCTGTAGTTCTCAATTTTAAACAATATAAAGTGGCTGAAATAACTTAGATAAACCATTACATGCTCATGTTTACAATCTTGATTGACAGGGAAAATCAAACACACTAGAAAACACACAAACATAATTTCAGTGGATTCATTTCAAAAAATCAAAACTAAGTTAACAGAAATTTTATGAAGTACAGGTGAAGCAGCAATGACAAATAAAGAAAAAAATGTGTGATTTTATTAAAAATTTGTCACTTACAACTAAAATTCATTTGTTTAAAAAATTGCAATCTAAAATGCATTCTTCAGTCTATTCCACATCCTCAATTTGTATGCCTGTAGTTTCTTGATGAATAACTACCATGTCTAAAAAGATAAAAATTACTTAAATATGCGGTAAATGAAGCTATAAGAAAATATATACTGTACCCAAAAAACAGTTTTATTTATCAACATATTGTACATTCCTCTTTCTTCTGCAAATAGAATATTTTCCTTTAGAAAATCAAATCTGCTCATATATTTGTTTCTGGAATTTTCTGGGCTTACATTAGCTCCAGAGGCAAATAAATGCTATTAGTGTATTTATTGCATCTATCTAAACACAATTTTTGGTCAAGGAATGGTCAGGAACCCAAATGAGAATCAACTACATAATTTTTCTTAAAACAATGGGAAAGAAATGTTCCCAGTGAAGCTGCAAAGTGGAAATATGAAGGGTACCAAAAAAACCTGGAATGAATTTATAAAAAAATTTGTATTTATTTTTACGTGTTTAAACTTCAGTTACCTTCCAAGTACTCTCTGTTTGAGGCAATACACCTATCAAGATGCTTGGTCCACTGCTCAAAACAGTTTTTTAAATTATTATAGAGATGTGGGGTACAAGTCAGGGTTAGGTATATAAACGTTGATTATGCGGGTACCCTTGTTGATGAGGTATGCCCCTCCCTCCCCTAGCAGTTTCCCAAGACTTCCAACCCCACTTCCCTCCCCTGACAGTTTCCCACTACTGCCAATCGCTTTCTTATAGTATTATAATTGTTCAAGGACCGCTTATGAGTGAGAACATATGGTACGCTGTTTTTTGTTTCTGTGATAGACCACCGAATATGATTGACTCCAAATCCATCCAAGTTGCTGCGAAGTCGATATGTTTGTCTTTCTTTATGGCTGCATAATCTTCCATTGTGTATATGTACCATTTTTTTAAAATCCAGTCCAGCTTCGATGGGCAACATGGTTGGTTACCTGTTTTTGCTATTGTGAATAGAGCTGCAACAAACATACATATGCAAGTATTTTTTTGTAGAATGATTTGAATTTCTCCGGATTTATTCCCAATAGGGGAATTGCTGGGTCATATGGAAGATCAATTTCTAGTGCTTTCAGATATCACCACACAGTCTTCCAGAGAGGTTCCACTAGTTTGCATTCCCACCAGCAGTGTAGAAGTGTTCTTTTTCTCAGCATCCTCGCCAGCATCTGTTGTTTTTTGTTTTGTTAATGATGACCATTCTTGCTGGGGTTAGGTGGTATCTCAATGTGGTTTTGTTTTGCATTTCTCTGATGATGAGTGAGACTGAGCACTTTTTCATATGTTTGTTGGCTGCCAGTATATCTTCTTTTGAAAAGTGTCTATTCATGTCTTTTGCTCACTTTTTAATGGGGCTGTTTTGTTTTTTCCTTTCAGCGTATTTCAGTTCCTTGTAGATCCTAGATGTTAGGCCTTTGTCAGATATACAGTTGGGAAATATTTTTTCCCATTCTGTGGGCTGTCTCCCTGATCTCTTGATGATTTCTTTTGCTTTGCAGAAGCTCATTAGTTTGATGAGGTCCCACTTGTCTATCTTATTTCTTTTTTTAAAAAACATATTTTTTATTTTAAAATTGTGGGGTACAGTTAAGGGTTAGGTCATACAAATATGCATCGTTCAGGCACCCTTGTTGATAAGGGGTGTCCCCCCATGCCCAGACAGATATTAACTACCATTAATTCCACCGCCCTTGCCCTCCCTGTCCCCCCCCCCCCATAGATTCCCACCACTGTCGATCCTTTTCTTATAGATGTTCAAGGTCCACTTATGAGTGAGAACATGTGATACTCAGATCTTTGTTTCTGTGAAAGATCACCCAGTATTATAAACTCTAATTCCATTCAAGTTACTGCTTATTTCATGATTTTGT
>CAUYQG010115767.1:0-25340 GCA_963574415.1 Tarsius wallacei | reverse complement strand
TTTATTTATTTATTTATTTGAGTTGGAGTCTCACTGTCACCCAGACTGGAGTGCAGTGGCCGCTCCCAGCCACCGCAGCCTCGACCTGCTGGGCTCAGGTGATCCTTCCGCCTCAGCCTTCCGAGTAGCTGGAATTACAGGCGCGCACTACCACGCCCGGCTGATTTTTTTTTTTATTGTAGAGATGAGGTCTCGCCAAGTTGCCCAGGCGGGTCTCGAACCCGCGGGCTCAGGCAATCCACTCACCTCAGCCTCCCAAAGGCGTGGGATTACAGGCTGAGCCACCGAGCCCGGCTGATCTGTTTCTTTTATTAAAAAATCAAAGAAATAAAGAAAAGAACATTTCAGTTAGGTTTCATGACCCAGATATAACCACTTTGAATTGTTGTGGTATGTCCACTCAGAATATTTTTATCCCCACATCAGCTGAAAAGAATTTTGCAAGAATTTCTACATCATGACCAGCTCTATTTATGTAAAAACTAGTTTTTAACATTTTTTTTAAAATTTGGAATCTCACACCTTTGCCCAGGCTGGAGAGCAGTGGTGTACACTCTCACAGCCGCCCCAGCACTGACATTCTGGGCTCCAGCAATCCTTCCACCTCAACCTTCCAAGTAGCCTGGAACCACAGACGTGCGCTACCACACCTGACTATTTTTTATTTTATTGTAGAGACAAGGTCTCACCAAATTGCCCAGGCTGGTCTCGAACCAACGGACTCAGGCAATCCACTTGCCTTGGCCTCTCAAAGTGCTGGGATTACAGGCTGAGTCACTGAGTCCGGCCGTTTTTAACATTTTAAGTGTGAAAGTAAACACTCTTGTATAATATAATGAAGGGCTAAATAGTATAAAGAGTACTATATGCAATATACTCTCTAAACATAGGGGTATATAATAAGCTAGTCCTTCGTTAACATTTAAATAATAATTTTTTTTCCTTATTATGATAAAAGCAAAAAAAATCTTTGTAATTCTCTCATCTGAGAAAAAGCTATAAAGCAATGACAATAGATGTCACATAATCTTTCTCCGAGTCAATCAACACACAAAGTAAAAATGTGGTTTGTGATTATTGTGATTATAAAAACTGAAGATAAATAAGTAAATTGTAAACATGGAATGAAATTTAAACCTCTTTTTTGTATCTAGGGCTACTCAGAGCCAGTTTCTGGCAGTCAGGGGCCTACTTGACAAAAGAGACCATTAGTGTCAAAAGAATTAGTGAATGATTATAATCTGTGGCTAAAACATATTCTGTTTTGTCATCTCAGCGAATGAAATCAGCATATTCAGGTGCATTTACATTTGGCACAGAAGAGAATAACAGAACTTACCAAATTGGTTATGGACTTTGCCTAAAAAATAAGGCAAAAATATTAATTTTAGATTTTCCAAGAAATATCATGCTGGGCTTTGATCCCTTATGTGATTTATAGGACAGAGCAGGTTGGGAACAGATTAGGAGTTTGAGGTCCAAGAACAAAAGCAAAGCTAGTTGTAGATGTCCACACTGAAGCCCTATGGTTTGCTTCGGAAGTCCACCACAAGCTATTTTTTATTCCTTCTCAGTTTCTGCTGCATTGCATCTGTTTACCTCCATGACATCCCTGAATACACTGCACACATTTTCTACCCACTCAGTGTATGTTTATTGAGGGCCTGCTTTGACCAGGTGCTGTCTCCTGCACTAGAAACATCATAATGAGCAGGATAGTCACTACACCCACAGGGGCAGAGGCAGGATACCTGTCAACTCTAACTCAATGCACCTGACTGGAAAAATGTGTGCCACAGGCATTCCTGCAGATTTTGTAAAGGATTTTATGTTTTTACATAATTCCAAATACTATTGCTACAAAAATTTAATGTGCTAATTTCATTTTTAAAAGCAAAGGGCTGGAGAAAAACAATTTCCTCTGGTTTTTATTACTCAGGTATAAGCGCTGTAAATATATTGAGGTGCATAAGGCCAAAATATTTTTACTCCCCTCATCAACAGGAAAGGAATATGCAAATTCTACTTCATAATCTGTTCTATTTCTTTCACAACCAGTTTTTAGTATTTTATGTGAACATAAGAACTCTTTTATAACATCAGTGAATGACTGAATGGTCAAAAGAGTATACAAAATACACTCTAATGGCATAAGAGTATATAATGAAACTACTCGCCTCTCATCATTTTAATAGTGAATTATTTTTCTCAGTATGATAAAAGGAAAGAAAAACTTTGTATATCCCTCATCTGAGAAAAAGACAAAAAGCAAATACAAAAGATACCCTACAATCTTTCTCTGAGTCAATCAACACAGAAAGTAAATTGTCTTTTGTCATTATAATGACTAAAACAAAATGAAAATTATACGTATTGAATAACATTTAGATCTCTTTTCTTGAATAAGTACCATTCAGGGTCCAGTGGTGTCTCTCATGGGACTGCGTGACTGAAGAGACCATTAGTGTTAAGAGAATTACTGAATGAGTAGATTCTGTGGCTAAAATCTATTGTATCCCATCACCTTCTCAACAAATGAAAGCATCATGTTCCGGTGCCTTTCAGTTTAGCATATGACAGAATAACAGAAATTACCAATATTGCTAAAATGTTTAACTAAAAAAAAAAAAGGAAAGTAAAATACAACTTCTAAAAAAAACCCAACCAATAAGTTTTATCTTTGTCTGTGAAACAAATATGATTTGTGAGATATCAGGAAGATCTGGGTCAAATTTCCAGAGATTGATGCTCAAGCACCAAAGGACACCTTGTCCTAAATATCCACATGGGATAGCACAAGCTTTTTGAGCCAAATTGTCATCGAGGCTGTATAATTTGTTTCTGAAGTCACCACATGCCACTCTATTCCTTCTCAGGGTCTGTGGCATTGGTACAGATTATCATCATAACATCCCTGAGTAAACTGCACACATCTCCTATACACTAATCTAATGTTTATTAAGGATCTATTTTACCAGGTGCCATCTTCTGTAGTAGGGACATGATGATGAGTACAACATGATCTCTCCACCCAGAGCTCAGAGGCAGAACAAAAAATAAAAAAGAAGGCACCTCAAACATTCCTGAAGGTTTTGACGAGGATTTTGTTTTTGCTTAATGAAAAATGCTATTTATTACAAAAGTGGTATGCTCATATCATTAGAAAAATGCAAAGAGATTGGGAAAAAAGCAATTTAATCTGAGATTTGTTAACTGGATATAACCAATTTAAATATATTGTGGTGAACAGACACAGAATATTCTACCCTACATCAACAGAAAAGGATTATGCAAGATACTACTTTATAATATGCTCTATTTTTTAACAACTAGTTTTTAATATTTTCTTTGAAAATAAACACTGTTCTATAACATAGTGAATGGTTGTGTAGTGTAAGGAATATATAATATACACTAACGGCTTAAGAGTATATAATAAGCTAGTCATCCCTTAGCATTTAAATAATGATTTTTTTCTTTATTATAATCATAGCAAAGAAAAATCTTTGTGTATCTCTCATCAGAGAAGAAAAACAAAAAGCAAAGACAGAAGACGTCATATAATCTCACTCCAAGTCAATCAACAAAGTAATGTCATTTATGATTACAAATTCTAAATATAAAGCAAAAATATAAAAATGTAGATCTCCTCTAGGTCAGTTGCTACTTAGGCCAGGTGCTGTCTCTTGGGAGCATATGCAACTGAAGAGACCATTAGTGTTAAGATAATTAATGAATCAGTGGATTCTGTGGCTAAAAAGTACTGAATCCTGTCTCTGTCTAAATGAATGAAATCAGTATATCTAGAAGCACTCTATTTTAGCACAGCAGAGAATCACAGAACTTACCAGCATTTTCATAGAGTTTGTCTAAAAAGGAAGAAGGTAAAAAATATGAATTTATATAATTTCAAGAAATTTTATCCTAGTCTTTGATCCCATATGTGATATGTAGGAAAGCGAAGCTCTGTTTCAGATTTCTGGACTTTGAGACTAAAATTATCTCAGGTGTTCACATGGCACATCACCAGCTTGTTAGAGCTAAACTGTCACTGAAGCTGTATAATTGCTCCTGAAGTCCACCATAAGCCATTCTCTATAACTTCTCTGTTTCAACTACATTGCTTCAGTTTTTCATCTCAACAGTCTTGGGTAAATGATATACATTTCCTATCCTCTCAGGAAATGTTTATTGAGGATCTTCTTTGACAAGGTGGTGTCTTCTGCACTAGAGACATCATGACGAGCAGGACAGTCTCTCCACCTACAAGGGCAGAGGCAGGACATCTGTCAATAGAAACTCCATGGGAATTACTAGAAAAAGAGGCTGTCTCTGGCATTTCTACAGAATTTGACAGGGTTTTAAGTTTTTGCTTATGACAAATACTATTTATTGATAAGCCAATGTGCTAATTTCATTTAAAAAGCAAAGAACTGGAGAAAAACAATTTCCTCCAGTGTCATTACTCAGGTATAACCACTGTAAATATATTGAGGTGTATATACTCAGAATAATTTTACCCCCACATGAACAGAAACAGATCATGCAGATTCTACTTTATAATCTGCTCTAATCATCCCACAACTAGTTTTTAATATTTTCTTTGAAAATAAGAACTCTTGTATAACATCAGTGAATGAGTGAATGGTCAACAGAGTATACAATGTACCTTCTAATGGCATGAGTATGTAATTAGCTAGTCGTCTCTTGTCATTTTAATAATGAATTATTTCCCTCCTTATGATAAAAGCAAAGAGAAATTTTTGTGTATCCTTCATCTGAGAAAAAGACAAAAAGCAAAGACAAAAGATGTTCTATCAGCTCTATCCAAGTTAATGAATACACAAAGAAAATTGTCTTCTGTGATTATAATGACTAAAACAAAACAAAAACTTGTATCTACTGAATATCATGTAGACCCCTTTTCTCGCCAAGTACCACTCTGTCCTGGTGCTATCTCTCAGGGACCTCCATGACTGAAGAGACCATTAGTTTTAAGAGAATTAATGAATGAGTGAATTCTGTGGCTAAAAATAACTGTAACCCATCACCATCTAAGAGAATGAAATCACCATATCCAGGTGCATTTCAGTTTAGCATGGGAGAGAATAACAGAACTTACCAGCCATGTAATAGAGTCTGTCTAAAAAAGAAGATGGCAAAAATATTTATTTATGTAATTCATTCTGGAGTACAGAAGCTGAGCACCATTTTCTAAAACCACCAGATGTTTTTCTGGAGCAGCTGATGTTCCCATCAGTGTGGCGCTGGGCCAGATGCTGGCAATGAGGGCTGTGGAGGGAGTGCAGCAAGAGATCCAGAGGCAGAGTCCCAAGGAAGCAATGGGGAGAGGGCACCCTGAGCCTAGACTTGCTGCCACTGCCTCCAGCACCAGCCTGAGCTGTAGGGCCCTGCCCCCAGTACCTGAGACTCAGAGACTGTGGGACTTGCTGGAAAGGGACTTACCTCTCCCAAGTAGCCTATAGAGAAACTGAGAAGCCATTCTAAAGCCTGGGCAGAGAAGTGCTCCAGGTAGGCCTCTGCAGAACAACAGACCTGCATCTTGAGACAAGGGGGAGATTTTTGCATTGTGTTGGGGCTGCTCTTTGCAACCTCAGAGAGCATTGCCCCCAGTGCACAAGCCCTTGTAGGTAACGGCAGATGCAGAGCCTCAGACAATCCACCCCTGCCCTGAGCCAGCTGCTGGGCTATAGATGTATACAACTGATCTAACCAAGATGGAGGCTGGCGAGTGCACAGCTGACTCCCCCCACCCCTAGCAATGAGAGCAAGAGATCGGGAGGACAGGGCAGAGGCCAGAGGCCCCATTCCCCCACCACAAACTGGATGCCCAGTGATCTGTGACCCTGCTGGGAGACGAAGGAAGGGGAGAGATCTCAAGAGATGCTGCGTCAAATTATCTTACTCCTCCACCTACGCATGGGCGTGCACCAGCTATCAATTGCAGGCAGAAGGGGGTTAAGATTCTAACATCTCAAGTTTCAACGGAAAACAATTTCCTTTGGGTTTCATTACCCAGATATAACCACTTTAAATATACTGTGGTGTACGGACCCAGAACATTCTTCCTTCACATCAACAGAAAAGGTTCATGCAAGATACTACTTCATAATCTGCTCTATATCTTAACAACTAGTTTTTAATATTTTTTGTGAAAATAAGCACTGTTCTCTAAAATAGTGAACAGATGTACAGTGTAAAGAGTATATACACCCTACATACACTTCGTGTATATACTCTAATGGCTTAAGAGTATAAGCTAGCCTTCTCTTAGAATTTAAATAATATATTTTTGTTATTATCATAAAAGCAAAGAAAAATACTTTGTAATCTCTCATAAAGGAAGAAAAGATAAAAACCAGAGACAAAAAAGTCCTATAATTTCACTCAGAGTCAATCAGCAAACAAAATAAAATATCATTCGTGATTATAAAGACTAAACAAAAAGCAAAAAAACTAAAAATATTGAATAAAACTTAGACCTTCAGGGTCAGTCACAACTTATGACCAGGCACTGTCTCTCAGGAGCCTATGCAACTGAAGAGACTTTTTCTGTGGTTAAAAACTATCACATTCCATCACCTTCTAAGTGAGCAAAATTAGCATATCCAAGTGCACTTCAGTTTAGCATTTGACAGAATAATAGAATTTACCAGCTTTGGCATAGAGCTTGTCTAAAAAGAAAGAAGGCAAAAAATATTAATTTATGTAATTCCAAGAAATTTCAACATAGCTTTAGACCCTTATGTGCTTTATGGGAAAGTGAAGGTCTGGGTCAGATTTCTGGAGTTTGAGACTAAAACTTATTCCAGATGTCCTCATGGCACATCATCAGCTTGTTAGGGCCAAACTGTCACTAAAGGTATAAAATTTGCTCCTGAAGTCCTCCACAACCACCCTTGATGACTACTCTGTTTCTACTACTACATTGCTTCTGGTTTTTTTTGTTTTGTTTTGTTTTTTTCATCATGACAGTCTCCAGTAAACTTCACACATTTCCTATCCACCCAGGAACCACTTTGACTGGGTGCTGTCTTCTGCACTAGGGACATCATGATGAGCAGGACAGGCTCTCCATCCACAGGGGCAGAGGCAGGACACAAGTCAACTCAAACTCAATGTGCCTTACTTAGAAAGAGGAATGCATCAGGAATTCCTGCAGATTTTGACAAAGATTTTAAGTTTTTATTGAATGACAAATACTATTTACTGCAAATTCAATGTGCTAATTTGTATAAAAAGTAAAGAGCTAGAGAAAAACAATTTCCTCTGGGTTTCATGACTCAGGTATAACCACTGTACATATATTGAAGTGTATAGACCTAGAATCTTTTTACCTCCATGTGAACAGAATAGGATCATAAAAGATCCTACATCATAGTCTGCTCTACTCATTTCACAATTAGTTTTGAATCTTTTCTGTGAAAATTACAACTCTTTAACAGCATCAGTGAATGACTGAATGGTCAAAAAAGCATACAATGTACACTCCAGTGGCATAAGAGAATATAATAAAACAGTCATATCTCATCGTATTAATAATGAATTCTTTTCCTCATTATGATAAAAGCAAAGAGGAACTTTGTATATCTCTCATATGAGGAAGACAAAAGATGTCTTATAATCTCGCTCTGAGTCAATCAACACGGAAGAAAATTGTCTTTTGTAATTATAATGAATAAAACAAAGTGAAACATTTTACATATTGAATAACATTTAGTTTTCTTTCCTTGGATCAGTACCATTCAGGGTCCAGTGGTATCTCTCAGGGACCTACATGACTGAAGACACTATTAGTGTTAAGAGAATGAATAAGTGGACTCTGTGGCTAAAATTTATGGGATCCCATTATCTTCTCAGTGAATGAATGAAAGCAGAATGTCAAGGTGACTTTCAGTTTAACATACAACAGAATGACAGAAATTACTCAAACTGCCAAAATGTTTAACTAAGAACAAAAAGACAGAAAGTAAACATATAATTTCTAAAAAACAAAATCAATAAATTTCATACTGATCTTTGACCCCTTTATAATATATATGATATCAGTGAAAGTCTGGGTCAGATATCCAGAATTTGAGGCCTAAGGACTCAAAGAGCATCTTATCCCAGACATACACGTGAGACATCTTCAGCTTGTTGAGCCAAACTGTCACTGAGACTGCATAACTTGTTTCTGAAATCACCACAAGCCACTTTCTATTCCTTCTCAGTGTCTGCTGCATTGAATCAGTTTATCTTCATGACTTCCTTACTAAACTGCAAACCGTTCCTATCAACTCAGCGAATGTTTGTTGGGGATCATTTTTGACTAGGTGCTGTCTTCTGCATGAGAGACACCATTATGATCAGGACACAGTCTCTCCACTCACATTGCAGAGACAGGCCAGTTGTTAACTTTAAGTCCTTGTGCCTTATACAAAAGAGGGTGCACCTCAGACATTCCTGCACATTTTACAAGGATTTTCTATTTTTGCTCAATAAAAAATGTCATTTATTACAAATGTGGTTTGCTTTTATCAATAAAAAAGCAAAGAGAACAAAAATTTCATTTGAGTTTTATTTGCCAGATATAACCACTTTAAGTATACTGGGCTGTATGAACCCAGGACATTCTTTCACATCAACAGAAGAGGCTCATGCAAGAAACGCTTCATAATCTGCTCTATTTTTTTTATAACTAGCTTTTAATATTTTCTGTGAAAATAAGCATTGTTCTATAAAATAGTGAATAGTTGACAGTGTAAAGAGTATATCATATACACTCTTATGGGTTAAGAATATTAAAGCTAGTCATTGCTTAGAATTTAACTAATACATTTTTCTTGTTACTAGGATAAAAGCAAAGAAAGACTCTTAGTATGTCTCTCATAAGAGAAGAAAGAAAACTTTAGTCCCCTCCACAACCTTGGGAAGGTGAATCTCCTCTCTCTCTCATTTACGTTCTAAAAAAACTATATTTTTCTAATGTTAAAAAAAGAGAAGATAAAAAGCAAGACAAAAAACATCCCATAATTTCACTCCAAGTCAATCAACAAATAAAGTAAAATGTCATTTGTGATTACAAAGCAAAGAAGATGTAGCAAAAAATTACAAACATTGAATAAAACTCAAACCTCCTAGGTCTGTTACTACTTAGTGCCAGGTGCTGTCTCTGGGAGTCTATGTAACTGAAGAGATCTTTAGTGTTAAGGGAACTAATGAATCAGTGGATTCTATAATTGAAACTATCAGATCTCATCACTTTCTAAGTGAATGAAATCAGGATATCCAGTTATACTTCAGTTTAGCAAATGATATAACAGAACTTACCAGCTTCATCATAGAGTTTGTCTAAAAAGGAAGAAGGTAAAAATATTAATTTATATAATTACAAGAAATTTCAGCCTAGCCTTTGACCCCCTTTGTGACACTCTCTATGACTTCCTTATTTCTACTGCATTACTTCATTTTTCCATGATGATCATTCCCAGTAAACTATACATATTTCTTACCCACTCAGGAAATGTGTATAGAGGATCTAACTTGACTAGGTGCTGTCTTCAGCACTAAGGACATCACGATGAGCAGGACAGTCTCTCCACCCAAAGGGATGGAGGCAGGACACCTGTCAACTTTAATTCAATGCACCTTTCTAGAAAATGGGGTGTCTCAGGCATTCCTGCAGATTTTGACAAGTTTTTATGTTTTTTGTTGAATGACAAATATGACACTGCAAATTCAATGTGCTAATTTAATTTTAAAGAGATAGAGAAAAACAATTTTTTCTGGGTTTCATGACTCAACTATAACCACTGTAAATAGATTGAGGTATATACTGGAATATTTTTACCTACACATCAACAGAATAGGATCATAAAATATTCTACCTTGTAATATGCTCTATTCATTTCACAATTAGTTTTGAATATTTTCTGTGAAAATAACAACTCTTTTTTTTTTTGAGTTGGAGTGTCACTCTGTCGCCCAGACTGGAGTGCAGTGACCGCTCCCGGCCACTGCAGCCTCGACCTGCCGGGTTCCAGTGATCCTTCCGCCTCAGCCTTCCAAGCAGCTGGAAATACATGCACGTGCTAATTTTTGATTTATTGTAGAGATGAGCTCACGCCAATTGCCCAGACGGGTCTCAAAGCTGCAGGCTCAGGCAGTGAACACAGAAAGATAATGGTCTTTTGTGATTTTAACGAATAAAAGAAAATGAAAAATTATATATTTTAAATAACATTAGGATCTTTTTCTTGGCTAAGTTCCATTTAGGGTCCAGTGGTGTCTCTCAGGAGCCTATTTGACTGAAGAGACCATTAGTGTTAAGAGAATTAATGGATGAGTGGATTCTGTGGCTAAAACCTATTGGATCCCATCACCCACTCAGTGACTGAAATCAGCATGTCCAGGTGCCTCTCAGTTTAGCACATGACAGAAATTACCAAATCTGCCAAAATGTTTAAATAAGAAAAAATAGACATAAAGTAAAAATACAATTAGTAAAAACCAATAAGATTCATTCTAGTGTTTGATACCTACATGATTTGTAAGATGTCAGCAAAAGTCTGGATCAGATTTCTGGCATCTGAGGCCTAAGGACTAAAAGGGCATCTTTTCCCAGATATCTCCATGGTACATGAGCAGTTTGTTAGAGCCAAACTGTCAACGAGGATGCAAAATTTCCTCCTAGAGACCACCACAGGCAACTCTCAATGACTTCTCTGTTTCCACTGCATTGTTTCAGTTTTTCATCATGACAGTATCCAGTAAACTACTCACTTTTCCTATCAACTCATGAAATGTTTATTGAAGATCTACTTTGACTTCATGCTGTCTTCAACACTAGGAACAAAACGATGGACATGACAGTCCCAGACAACTCAGGGGCAGAGGCAGGAAACCTATCAACTCTAACTCAATGCCCCTTATTAGAAAATGGAGTGTCTCAGGCATTCCTGTAGATTTTGACAAGGATTTTATGTTTTTGTTTAATGACAAATACTATACGTTGCAAATCCAATGTGCTAATTTTATGTAAAAAATCAGAGCTAGAGAAAAACAGTTTTCTCTGGGTTTCATGACTTAAGCATAACCACTGTAAATATATTGAGGTGTATAGATCCAAGGTATTTCTACCGCCATATCAACAGAAAAAGATCGTGTGAGACTCTACTTCATAATCTGCTCTATTTGTTCACAACTACTTTTTAATATTTTCCATGAAAATAAAAAATCTTTTATAACATCAGTGAATGACTGAATGGTCAAAAGAGTACACTCTTTT
Source organism: Tarsius wallacei (assembly GCA_963574415.1). NCBI lineage: Eukaryota > Metazoa > Chordata > Mammalia > Primates > Tarsiidae > Tarsius > Tarsius wallacei. Next base: position 14,050 of record CAUYQG010115767.1, on the reverse strand, counting down.
GCATAAGATTATATAATAAGCTATAATTCTCTCATTATTTAAATAATGAAATCTTCTCTTTATGAATAAAGTAGCAAAGAAAAGCGCTGTGTATATCTTTATCTGAGAAAAAGCTATAAAGCAAAGGCAAAAGATGTCACTTAATCTCTCTCCAAGTCAGTCAAACACAAAGTAAATAAGTGGCTTGTGATTATAAAGACGTAAGACAAAGGAGTAAATTGTGAACATGGAATAAAGTTTACACTTCTTTTTTTGAAGTAGGGTACTCAGAGCCAGTTTCTGGCAGTCAGGGGCCTACTTGACAGAAAAGGTCATTAGTGTTAAGAGAATTAACAATGACTATAATCTATGGCTAAATTTTATTAAATCGCCTTCTCAGTGAATGAAATCAGCATATTCAAGGGCACTTAAATTTGGTATAGGAAAGAATAACAGATCCTACCAGATTGTTCATGGAATTCGCCTAAGAAATAAGGCAAAAATATTAATTTTAGACATTCCACAAAAATTCATCCTAGGCTTTGACTCCTTATGTGATTTATAGGACACAGTAGGTCAGGGACAGAGCAGGAGTTTGGGGCTTAAGAACTGAAAGCAAAGCTTGTTGTAGACGTCCACACTGAAGCTTTATGATTTGCTTCGGAATTTCACCACAAGCTACTTTTATTCTTTCTAAGTTTCTGCTGCATTGCTTCTGTTTACCTTATTCACTGAATAAACTGCACACATTTTCTGTCCACTCAGGAAATATTTATAGAGGATCTACTTTGAACAGGTGCTGTTTTCTGCACTAGAGACATCATGACAAGAAGAATAGTATCTCCATCCACAGAGTTAATGGCAGGACACTTCTCAACACTAACCCCATGTGCCTGTCTAAAAAAAATGGGTTGCTTCGGGCATTCCTGCAGATTTTGACCGGATTTTATGATTTTATTTTATGGCCAATACCATTTATTGCAAATTCCATAAGCTAATTTTATTAAAGAAAGAGCTAAAGTAAAACGATTTATTCTGGGCTTTATTACTCAGATATAACCACTGTAAATATATTGAAGTATAGACCCAGAATAATTTTACCTCCGCGTCAACAGAATAGGATCATACAAGATTCTACTTAATAATCTGCTCTATTCATTTCACAACTAATTTTGAATATTTTCTGTGAAAAGGACAGCTCTTTTACAACATCAATGAATAACTGAATGGTCAAGAAAGCATACAATGTACTCCTTAATGGCATAAGAGAATATAATAAAATAGTTGTTCTCATAATTTTAATGATGAATTTTTCTCATTATGTAAAAGCAAAGAAAAACTCTGTATATATCTCATCTCAGAAAGAGACAAAAAACAAAGACAAAAGATGTCCTATTATCACTCTTCGAGTCAATCAACACAGAAAGAAATTGTCTTTGGTAATTATAATGAGGAAAACAAAACAAAAAGTTATACATATTGGAAACCATTTACACCTCTTTTATTGGCTAAGTACCATTCAGATTTTGGTGGTGTCTCTCTGGGACCTACATGACTGAAGAGTCCATTAGTGTAAAGAGAGTTAATGAATAATTGGATCCTGTGGCTAAAATCGACGGGATTCCATCACCTTCTCAATTTCTCAAAATAATAATAATAATAATAATAATAATAAATTCATCCAATAAATTTCATCCTAGTGTTTGACTCCCATATTATATGTAAGATTAAGTGAATGTCTGAGTCAGATTTCTGGACTTTCAGGCCTAATTCAAAGAGCATCTTGTCCCAGAATCCACATGGGATATCTTCAGCTTGTTTAGCCAAACTGTCACTGAGTCTGTATAATTTGTGTCTGAAATCAAATCAACACAAGCCACTCTCTATTTCTTTTCTTTCTTTTTTTTTGAGTTGGAGTCTCACTCTTTCACCCAGACTGGAGTGCAGTGGTACGCTCCCGGCCACCGCAGCCTCCACCTGCTGGGCTCCAGCGATCCTTCCGCCTCAGCCTTCCAAATAGCTGGAACTACATTTGCGCGCTACCATGCCCGGCTAATTTTTGATTTATTGTAGAGATGAGGTCTCGCCAAGTTGCCTAGGCAGGTCTTGAACCCACGGGCTCAGGCAATCCACTCACCTTGGCCTCCCAAAGTGCTGGGATTACAGGCTGAGCCACCGAGCCCGGCCCACTCTCTATTTCTTCTCAGCGTCTGCATTATTGGCTTAGTATGTCTTCATAACCCCCCTGTAAACTGCAAACTTTTCTCTTCAATGCAGTGAATGTTTGTTGAGGAACTTTTTTAACCAGGAGTTGTCTTCTACACTAGCGACACCATAAGGAACAGGACACAGTCTCTCCACTCGCACTGCAGAGACAGGCCAATTGTTAATTTTAAGTCCTTGCTCCTTACACAAAAGAGGGTGCACCTCAGACATTACTGCAGATTATACAAGGATTTTCTATTTTTCCTCAATGAAAAATGCCATTTATTACAGTGTGGTTTGCTCATATCAATAAGAAAAGCAAAGAGAAAAAACAATTTCATTTGAGTTTCATTACCCAGATATAACCACTTTAAATATATTAGGGTTTACAAACCCAGAATGTACTTCCACCATATCAACAGAAAACGATATTGTAAGGACTACTTTATAATCTGCTATTTATTTACAACTAGTTTTTAATATTTTCTGTGAAAATAAGTGCTGTTCTGTAAAATAGTGAATAGCTGATAGTGTAAAGCGTATATACTATGGATTAAGAATATATAAATTTAGCCATCTCTTATAATTTAAATAATAAAAGTTTTTGGTACTACGAAAAAAGTCAGAAAACTCTGTTTATCTCTCATAAAGAGGAAAGATAGAAAGGCAAAAAATGTCCTATAATTTTACTGAGTCAATCAACAAACAAAGTAACATGTCCTTTGTGATTTCAAAGACTAAAGACAACACAAAAAGTTAGAAACATTGAATAAAACTTAGACTTCTGATGTCATTACCGCTTAGGTCCACTGTTTCTCAGGAGCCTATGCAACCTAAGAGAACTTTCGTGTTAGGGAATTAATGATTCAGTGGATTTCGTGATTAAAAACTGTCAAACTCCATAACAATCTAAGTGAATGAAATCAGGATATTCAGGTGCACTTCAGTTTGACATACAACAGAATAACAGAACTTACCAGCTTCATCATAGAGTTTGTCTAAAAAGGAGGAGGGGAAAAATATTAATCTATATAATTCCAAGCAATTTCATCCTAGCCTTTGACTCTTATGTGATTTGTAGGAAAGTAAAGGTCTGGATCAGATTTCTGGAGTTCTAGACTAAAACTTACCACAGCTTGTTAGAGCCAAATTGTCACTGAAGCTGTGTAATTTGATCCTGAAGACCACGACTAGCTTCTCACTATGACTTTTCTGTTTCTACTGCATTGCTTCAGTTTTTTATCATTACAGTCTCCAGTAAGCTGTATGCATTTCCTATTCACTCAGGAAGTTTTTATTGAGGATCTGCTTTGACTAGGTGTTGTCTTCTGCACTAGACATCATGATGAGCAGGACAGTCTCTCCAACCAGAAGGGCAGAGGCAGGACACCTGTCAACCCTAACTTAATGTGCCTTATTAAAAAAACGAGTACCTCAGCCATTTCTGATGATTTTGACAAGAATTTTATGTTTTTGCATAATGACAAAGACTATATGTTGCAAATTCAATGTGCTAATTTCATGTAAAAACGCAAAGAGCTAGAGAAAAACAATTTTCCCTGGGTTTCTTGACTCAGGTATAACCACCGTAAATATTTTGAGGTGTATAGACCTAGAATATTATTACACACACATTAACACAATAGGACAATGCAAAATGCTACTTCATAATCTGCTCTATTCATTTCACAATTAGTTTTGAATATTATCTGTAAAAATAACAACTTTTTAACATCAGTGAATGACTGAATGATCAAAAAAGCACACAATGTACACTCTAATGGCATAAGAGAATAAAATAAAATAGTCATCTCTCAACATTGTAATAATGAATTCAATTTTTCATTATGATAAAAGTAAAGAAAAACTTTGCATATCCTTCATCTGAGAAAAGACAAAAAGCAAAGACAAAAGATATCCTATGATCTCACTTTGAGTCAATCAACACAGAAAGAAAAATGTCTTTGGTGATTGTAACAACTAAAACTAAACAAAACAATTATACACACTGAATAAAATTTACACCTATTTTCTCGTCTAAGTACCATTTGGGGTCCAGTGATGTCTCTCAGGGGCCTACGTGACTGAAGAGATCACTGGTTTTAAAAGAATTAATGAATAAGTGGATCCTGTGACCAAAATCTATGGGATCTCATCACTTCAGTGAATGAAATCAGCATGTCCATGTGCCTTTCAGTTAGCAGATGACAGAATAACAGAAATTACCAATCCCGCTAAAATGAAGAACAAACAAAGAGAGAAAAAGTAAAAATGTAATTTCTTTTTGTAATGTTCTTTTTTTTTTGAGTTGGAGTCTCACTCTGTCGCCCAGACTGGAGTGCAGTGGCCGCTCCCAGTCACCGCAGCCTCGACCTGCTGGGGGCGATCCTTCTGCCTCAGCCTTCCAGGTAGCTGGAATTACAGGCGTGCACTACCACACCCGGCTAATTTTTTGATTTATTGTAGAGATGAAGTCTCACCAAGTTGCCCAGGTGGGTCTCGAACCTGCGGGCTCAGACAATCCACTCACCTCAGCCTCCTAAGACACGGGATTACAGGCTGAGCCATCGAGCCCGGCTAAAAGTGTAATTTCTAAAAAAATGTAATAAATTTCATTCTAGCCTTTGACTTCATATGATTTGAAAGATATCATTGAAAGTTTGTGTCAGATTTCCAGGGCTTGAGACCTAAGGACTGAAAGGGCATCTTGTTCCAGCTGTCCACATGGGACATCATCAGCTTGTTAGAGCCAAACTGTCACTCAGGCTGTGTAATTTGTTTCTGACGTAACCACAAGCCACTCTCTATTCCTTTTCGGTGTCTGCTGCATTGGTTCAATTGATCTTCATGACATCCCTGACTAAACTGCAAACTTTTCCTTAAACTCAGTGAATGTTTGTTGAGGATCTTTTTTGACCTTTTTTTGGTGCTGTCTTCTGCACTAGGGACACCATGATGGGCAGGACACAGTCTCTCCCCCACAGTGCAGAGACAGACTAATTGTCAATTGTAAGTTACTATGCCTCATACAAAGAGGGGGCACCTCAGACATTCCTGCAGATTTTAAAACAATTTTATATTTTTGCTTAATTTAAAATGTCATTTACTATAAACATGGCATGCTCATATCATTAAAAAAGCAAAGAGATAGTAAGAAACAAACCAATTTCTTTTGGGTTTCATCACCCAGATATAACCACTTTAAATATACTGTGGTGTATAGACCCAGAACATTCTTCTTCCACATCAACAGAAAAGGTTTATGCAAGATGCTACTTCATAACCTGCTCTTTTTTGTAACAACTAGTTTGAATATTTTCTGTGAAAATAAGCACTGTTTTACAAAAATGAGGATGACTGATAGTGTAAAGAGTATATACACTCTGTATACAATTTGAATATGCACTCTAATGGCTTAAGAGTATATACTAAGGTAGTCGTCTCTTAGCATTTACATAATAATTTTTTTGTTATTATGATAAAGCCAAAGAAAAATTATTTGTGTATCTCACATAAGAAATATAAAAAGTAAAGAAAAGGTCCTATAATTTCATTCCAAGTCAATCAATCAACAAAGTAAATTATCATTTGTGATTACAAAGACTAAGGAAAAAGGAAAAAAAATTACAATCACTGAATACAACTTAGAACTTCCAGGTCAGTTACCACTTAGGGCCAGGTGCTGCTTCTTAGGAGCCTATGCAAACTAAGAAATATTTAGTGTTAAGGAAATTAATGAATCAGTGGATTCCGTGATAAAAACTATCATATTTCATTACCTTCTATGTGAGTGAAATCAGCATATCCAGGTGCACTTCAGTTTAGTATATGACAGAATAATAGAACTTACCAGCATCAGCATAGAGATTTTCTAAAAAGGAAGAAGGTAGAAAATATTAATTTATACAAATTCAAGAAATTACATCCTAGATTTAGATTCCTATGTGATTTTTAAGAAAATGAGGGTCTGGGCCAGATTTCTGGAGTTGAGATTAAAATATATCCCAGATGTTCTCATGGTACATCACCAACTTGTTAGAGCCAAACTGTCACTGGGAATGTATCTTTTGCTTCTGAAGTTCACCACAGGCCACTCTCTATGACCTCTCTATTTCTACTGCATTGCTTCAGTTTTTCATCAAGACCACCTCCAGTACACTGTACACACTTTCCATCTACTCAGGAAATGTTTATTGAGGATCTATTTTGACCAGATACTGTCTTTCGCACTGCGGACATCACGATGGGCAGGACACCCTCTTCCCCTAGAGGGACAGAGATAGGACAACTGTCAAATCTAATTCAGTGCATCTTTGGAGAAAATGGCGTACCTCAGGCATTCCTGCAGATTTTGACAAAGATTTTTGTTTTTTGCTGAATGACAAATACTATATACTGCAAATTCCATGTGTTAACTTCATTTAAAAGAGCAGAGTTAAGAGAAAAACAATTTCATCTGGGTTTCATTACTCAGCTATAACCACTGTACAATTGTTGCGGTGTATAGAGCCGGTATGTTTACCTCCATGTCAACAGAATATGATCATCAAAGATTCTACTTCTTACTCTACTCTAGTCATTTCACAGCTAGTTTTGAATAGTTTCTGTGAAAAGTACAACCTTTTTACATCAGTGAATGACCAAATAGCCAAAAAATTATACAATATACATTCTTTTTTTTTTGAGTTGGAGTCTCACTCTGTCGCCCAGACTGGAGTGCAGTGGCTACTCCTGGCCACCGCAGCCTCAACCTGCTGGGCTCCGGTGATCCTTCCGCCTCAGCCTTCCGAGTAGCCAGAATTTCAGGCGCGCGCTACCACACCCAGCTAATTTTTTATTTATTATAGAGATGAAGTCTCACCAAGATGCCCAGGCGGGTCTCGAACCCGCGGGCTCAGGCAATCCACTCACCTCAGCCTCCCAAGAAGTGGGATTACAGGCTGAGCCACCGAGCCCGGCTTACAATATACATTCTAATGGTATAAGATAATGTAATAAAATAGTCATCTGTCATCAAATTAATAATGAATTCTTTCCCTCATTATGACAAAAGTAAAGAAAAAAATTATATAGTCGTCATCTGAGAATGAGACAAAAAGCAAAGACAAAAGATGTCCTCTAATCTTTCCTGAGCCAATCAACACATAAAGAAAATTGCCTTTGTGATTATAATGATTAAAACAGAATAGAAAATTATACATATTGAACAAAATTTTGTTCTCTTCTCTTGACTAAGTACCACTCAGGGTCTGGTGATATCTCTTTGAGACCTACTTGACTGAAAAGATCTTTAGTGTTAAGATAATTAATGAATGAGTGGATTCTGTGGCTAAAATCTATTGGATCCCATTACCTCCCGAGTGAATGAAATCATCATGTCCAGGTTCCTTTCAAATTAGCTTATGAGAGAATAACAGAAACTCAAAAGCTGCCAAAATTTTTGACCAAAAAAAAAGTAAAAATATAATTTATGAAAAAGCAATAAATTTGTTCTAGTGATTGACACAACTATGATTTCTAGATTATGAGTGAAGAGTCAGATTTCTGGGGTTTAAGCCCTAAAGACTCAAAGGACATCTTTCCCCAAAAGTATCATGAGACATCTTCAGCTTATTCGAGCCAAACTGTCACTGAGACTGTATAATTTCCTCCTAAAGTCCACCTCAGGCCACTTTCAATGACTTCTCTGTTTCTCCTGTGTTGCTTCAGTTTTCCATGATGACAGTCTCCAGTAATCTGCACACATTTCCTAACCACTAAGGGTATGTTTCCTGAAGATCTCCTTTGATCGGGTGCTGTCTTCCGCACTAGGGACATCAGGATCAGCAGGACAGTCTCTCACCCCCCAGGGGCAGAGGCAGGAACCCTACCAGCTCTAACTCAATGCCCATTGCCAGAAAATGTGGTGCCTCAGGCATTCCTGCAGATTTTGACTAGGATTTTATGTTTTTGCTTAATGACAAATACTATATATTGCAAATTCAATGTGTTAATTTCATTGAAAAAAGCAAAGAGCTAGAGAAAAACAATTTTCTCTGGGTTTTATGGCTCAAGTATAACCACTGTAAATATATAGAGGTGTATAGACCCAGAATATTTTTACCCCCATATCATTCTGTTGAGAAATGGATCATTTGAAATACTACTTTATAATCTGAGCTTTTAGTTTCACAACTAGTTTTTAATATTTTCTGTGAATATAAGAAGTCTTTTATAACATCAGTGAATGACTGAACGGTCAAAGGAGTATACTATAAGATTATATAATAAGCTATAATTCTCTCATCATTTAAATAATGAAATCTTTTCCTCATTTTGAATAAAGCAGCAAATAAAAAATCTTTGCAAATCTCTCATCTGAGAAAAAGCTATAAAACAAAGACAAAAGATGTCACATAATCTCTCCATGAGTCAGTCAACATACAAATTTAAAATGTGGCTTGTGATTTTAAAGACTTACGACAAAGAAATATATTGTAAATATGGAATGAAGATCTTTTTTGTGTGTGTGTTTTTTTAAGTAGGGTGCTCAGAGCCAGTTTCTGGCAGTCAGGAGCCTAATTGACCGAGAAGGCCATTAGTGTTAAGAGAATTAATAATATCTTTAAACTGTGGCTAAAACATATTTTATCTCATCACCTTCACAGTGAATGAAATCAGCATATTCAGGAAACTTAAAAATAAAGCAAAAATATTAATTTTGGGTACTCCAAGAAATTTCATTGTAGGCTTTTACTTCTTATGTGATTATTATAGGAAGGAGTAGGTTGGGGTCTGTTTAGCAGTTTGAGCCTCAATAACTGAAAGCAAAACTTGTTGTGGACAACCACACTGAAGTTGTATAATATGCTTCTGAAGTCCACCATAAGCTATTTTTCTATTCCTTTGCAGCTTGTACTGTATTGCTTCTGTTTACCTCCATGACATTCCTAAATAAACTGCACACATTTCCTAATCCCTCAAGAAATGTTTATTGAGGATCTACTTTGACCAGGTGCTGTCTTCTGCATCATAAAGAGTAGGACAGTGTCTCTACCCACAGGGGCAGAAGCTGGACATTTCTCAACTCTCACTTAATGTGCCTGTCTAAAAAAGGGCTGCCTCAGGCAATCGTGCAGATTTTTAACAAGGATTGTAGATTTTGTTTTATGGCAAATATATTTATTGCAAATTCCATGTTCTAATTTTATTTAAAGAAGAAAGAGATAGAGAAACCATTTCCCCTGGGTTTCATTACCCACATATAACAACTGTAAAAATATTGAGGTACATAGTCCCAGAATAATTTTACCCCCACATTAACAAAATAGGACCATGCTTGATGATACTTCAAAATTTGCTCTGTTCATTTCACAACTAGTTTTGAATATTTTCTATGAAAATAACAACTCTTTTGTAATATCAGTGAATGTCTGAATGGTTAAGAATGTCTACAGTGTAAACTCTAATGGCATAAGAAAATATAATAAAATAGTCGTCTCTCAACCTTAAAATGATGAGTTCTTTTTCTCATTTTGATAAAAGCAAAGAAAAACTTTGCATATCCCTCATATGAGAAAAAGACCAAAAACAAAGACAAAATATGCTCTATAATCTCTCTCTGAGTCAATCAACACAGAAAGAAAAACGTATTTTGTGATAATACTAGGACAAAACAAAAAATTATGCATATTGAATAGCATCTACACCTCTTTTCTTAGCTAAGTACCATTCTTGGTCCGGTGGTATCTCTCAGAGGCTTACGTGACTGAAGAGATCATTAGTGTTAAGAGAATTAATGAATGAGTGGATTCGCAACTAAAATTTATTGAATTTGATCACCTTCTCAATGAATGAAAGCAACATTTCCATGTGCCTTTCAGTTTAGCATCTAAAAAAATAACATAAATTACCAAAACTGCCAAATGTTTAAATAAGAAAAAAAAGACAGAATGTAAAAATATAACTTCTAAAAAAAACCCATTAAATTTCATTGTAGTATTTGACTCACTATGATTTGCAGGATATCAGCAAAGGTCTGGGTAAGATTTCCAGAGCTTGCGGCCTAAGGCTTTAAAGGGCATCTTGTCCCAGATGTCCACATGGGACATCATCAGCTTGTTAGAATCAAACTGTCATTGAGGCTGTATAGTTTGTTTTTGAAGTCTGCCACAAGATTATTTCTTTTCAGTTTCTGCTGCATTAGTTCAGTTTATCCCCATGACATCCTAAAGTAAACTGCAAACATTTTCTCTCTACTCTGAAAAGGTTTAGTGTGGACCTACTTTGACCATGTGCTGTCTTCTGCACTAGGAACCTCATGGTGAGCAGGACACAGTCTCTCCTCTTACAGTGCAGAGACAGGAGGACTGTCAGTTGTAAGTTCTTAAGCCTTACACAAAAGAGGGGGCACCTCAGACATTCCTGAAGATTTTTCAAGGAGTTTATGTTTTTGCTTAATGAAAAGTGTCATTTATTACAAATGTGGATTGCTTATATAACTGAAAAAAAAGCAAAACAAATTATTTGGGTTTCATTAACCAGATATAACCAGTTTAAATATACTGTGGTTTATGGACCCAGAACATTTTTCTTTCACATCAGCAGAAATGGCTCATGCAAGAACTACTTCATAATCTGCTCTAATTTTTAACAACTAGTTTTTAATATTTTCTATGAATGGCTGATAGGGTAAAGATTATATAATATTCACTCTAATGACTTAAGAATATATACTAAGCTAGTTGTCTCTTAAAATTTTAGTAATAATTTTTTGTTATAATGAAAAAAGTAAAGAAAAACTCTTGTATATCACTCATAAAAGAAGAAAGATAAAAAGCAAAAACAATAATTTACAATTTCATTCCGAGATAACAACAAAGTAAAATGTCATTTGGGTTACAAAGAGTAAAGTCAAAGCAAAAACTTACAAACACTGAATACAATTTAAATCTCCTAGGTCAGCTACCACTTAGGGCCAGGTGCTATCTTGCAGGAGGCTATGCAACGTAAGACACCTTTAGTGTTAAGGGAATTAATGAATCAGTGGATTTTTTAATTTAAAACTATCAGATCCCATCACATTTTAAGTAAGAGAAATTAGCATATCCAGGGACACTTCAGTTTGGCAAAGAATACAATAATCAGAACTTACTAGCTTCGCTCTTGAGTTTCTCTAAAAAGAAAGAAGGTAAAAAATATCAATTTACATAATTCCAAGACATTTCATCCTAGCCTTTGACTCCCTATGTGATTTGTAGGAAAGTGAAGGTGTGGGTCAGATTTCTGGAGTTTGGGACTAAAACTTATCTCAGTTGTCTGCATGGCACATCACTAGCTTGTTAGAGCCAAACTGTCACTGAAAGTGTATAATTTGCTCCTGAAGTCAACTTAGGCTACTCTTTGTTACTTCTCATTTTCTGCTGCATTGGTTCACTTTATCTTTATGACATCCGTAATTAAACTGCAAATCTTCTATCAACTCACCTAATGTTTATTGATTATCTACTTTTACCAAGTGCTGTCTTCTGCACTAGGATGCCATGATTAACAAGGCACAGTCTCTTCACCTACAGCACAGAGGCAGGCCATTTGTCACTTCTACGTCCTTGTACCTTACAAACACAGTGGGTATCTAAGACATTCCTGCTGATTTTGACTAGGATTTTTTATCTTAACTTAATGAAAAACATCATTAACTACAAATGTGGTTTGCTCATATCATTTAAAAAAAGACAAGAGATAGAAAAACAAATTTAAATTGGGTTGCATTACCCAGGTATAACCACTTTAAATATACTGTGGTGTATAAATCCACAGTATTCTTCCTCCACATCAACAGAAAAGGATCATGCAAGATGTCACTTTATAATCTGCTTTAGTTTTTAACAACTAGTTTTTAATGTTTCCTGTGAAAATGAGCACTGTTCTATAATATAGTGTATAGCTGAATGGTGTAAAGAACATAAAATGTACACTATAATGGCTTAAGAGTATAGAGTATGTTAATCTCTATAGCATTAAAAGAATGAATTTTTTATTATGACAAAAGCCAAAAAAAAAAAAGGTTTTGTATATCTCTCACAGGAGAAGATAAAAAACAAAGATAAAAGACATCCTGTAATCTATGAGTCAATCAACAAAGTAAGATATCATTTGTGATTACAAAGACTAAAGACAAAACACAAAATTATAAACATTAAATAAAATTTAGACTTCCTCTAGGTCAATGCCACTTAGACCAGGCTATGTCTCTCAGGGGCCCATGCAACTGAAGAGACCATTGCTGTTAAGAGAATTTAATGTATCAGTGGATTCTGTGGCTAAAACCTATTGAATCCATCACCTTGTAAGTGAATGAAAAGAGCATGTCCAGGTGCAATTTGGATTAGCATAGGACAGAATAACAGAACTTACCAGCTTTGAGAAAGTGATTGACTAAGAAGAAAAAAAGGAAAAAATATTAATTGATGTAATTCCAAGAAATCTCATCGTAGCTTTGACCACCTCTGTGATTTGCCAGAAAGTGACAGTCTGGGTCAGGTTTCTGGAATTTGAAACTAAAACTTATCCCAGATGTCTACATTGCACATCACCAGCTTGTTAGAGCTAAACTGTCACTGAGCCAGTATAATTTGCTCCTGGAGTCCACCACAGACCACTCAATAAGACTGTTTTGTTTCTACTGCTTTGCTTCAGTTTTTCATCATGTCAGTCTCCAGTAAACTGGACATATTTCCTATCCACTCTGGAAGTGTTTATTGAGGATCTACTTTGACCAGGTGTTATCTTCTGCACTGGGGACATCATGATGAGCAGGACAGTCTCTCCACCCACAGGGGCAGGATACCTGTCAACTCTAAGTCAATGTGCCTTAATAGAAAAAGGAGTACCTCAAGCATTCCTGCAGATTTTGACAAAGATTTTATGCTTCGTTGAATGACAAATAATATTTACTGCAAATTCAATGTGCTAATTTCATTCAAAAGAGCAAAGAGCTAGAGAAGAACAATTTCCTCTGGCTTTCATTACTCAGGTACAACCATTCCACTGTAAATATAATGAGATATATACACAGAATATTTTTATAAACATATTGTCAGAATATACCATGCAAGAAGCTACTTTATTCATTTCACAAATAGTTTTGAACACTTTGTGTGAAAATAACAACTCTTTAACAACATCAGTGAATGAATAGTCTAAAAGCATATAATGGACACTATAATGGCATAAGAGAATATAATAAAAGTCATCTAACACCATTTTAATAATGAATTCTTTTTCTCAATGATGCAAGCAAATAAAAACTTTGTATATCCTTCATCTGAGAAAAAGATAAAAAACAAAGACAAAAGATTTCCCATTACCTCGCTCTGAGTCAATCAACATAGAAAGAAAAATGTCTTTGGTAATATAATGACTAAAACTAAACACAAAATTATACATATTGAGTAACATTTAGACCTCTTTTCTTGTCTAAGTACTATTCAGGGTCCAGTAATGTCTCTCAGAGACCTATGTGACTGAAGAGACTATTAGTGTTAGGAGAATTAATGAATGAGTGGATCCTGTGGTTAAAATCTATGAGATCAGGCCAGGCTCGGTAGCTCAGCCTGTAATCCCAGCAATTTGGGAGGCCGAGGCGAGTGGATAGCCTGAGCCTGTGGGTTCGAGACCCACCCGGGCAACCTGGTGAGACCTCGTCTCTACAATAAATCAAAAATTAGTCGTGCGTGGTAGCTCGCGCCTGTAGCTCAGGCTACTTGGAAGGCTGAGGTCGAAGGATTGCCGGAGCCCAGCAGGTCGAGGCTGTGGTGGCCAGGACCGAGCCACTGCACTCCAGCCTGGGTAACAGAGTGAGACTCCAACTCAAAAAAAAAAAAAA
>CAUYQG010115763.1:0-11895 GCA_963574415.1 Tarsius wallacei | reverse complement strand
CACGCCCGGCTAATTTTTTGATTTATTGTAGAGATGAGGTCTCGCTTGCCCAGGCGGGTCTCGAACCCGCGGGCTCAGGCAGTCCACTCACCTCAGCCTCCCAAAGGCGCGGGATTACAGGCTGAGCCACCGAGCCCGGCTAGATTTCTTTTTAAAACACCAGCATGTACCATAGGGATAGCCAGGATGAGTACTGATGCCTGTAGCCACTGAAGGGTTGAAAAATAGAATTTGACTAATTTCTATTGTTCTCTGTCTAAAATAGGATAGATGTTCTTTTTGCAAAGATATTTCCTAGCAGATTTTGCTGCTATATCACTGTCAAAGATTGTTACACTATGACCAGCTGCCTGCAATTTCTTTATAAGAATTTTTAGAAAACTTGAAATTAAAAAAAAATTGAAGCCAAATTTCCAATAAGTCTTCTACATTTAGTTATTGAAACACCTGACATGGTTAAAGAGATCAAAAGAAATATTAAACACTCAGAAAACTTAATGTTGAAATAATTTATTTTTGTAAGGGCTACATGTCTATAGAATCGACAAACTGGAGCCAAGACCTTCACAAGCAAGGTACACTGAAACATAGTGTATTATTGTTTTGATAAAACATTTCTTATCAGAAAAGTGTCACAGTTCTGTTAATAAGACTGTATTGTGTTTTCTTTTTCTGTTTTTTTTTTCTTTCTTTTAAAGATGTGGGGTACAATTCAGGGTTAGGTATACAAATGTTCATTATGCAGGTACTCTTGTTGATGAGGTTTATTCCTTCTTCCACAGGCAGATTTCCACTTCTGTCAATTTCACTTCCCTACTCCCTTCCCACAGTTTCCCACTACTGCCAATCCTTTTCTTATAGTGTTATGATAATTAGTCAAGGTCAGCTTATGAGTGAGAACATGTGATACTCAGTTCTTTGTTTCTGTGAAAGATCACTCAGTATTATAGACTCTAAGTCCATCCAGGATGCTGTGAAATTCATGATTTTTTCTTCTTTGTGGCTAGGTAATATTCCATCGTGCATAGTATAGTTAATGATAAAGGAATTACCTTCTCTTCATAAAGTCCACATTTTCTGAACTAATAACTGACTGTGATATATAATGCAAAAGCATTAATATGGCTCTATTAAAAATAGAGTTATATATGCTTCAGTCTCATTACATAAAAAATTAGTACTGAAATAATTTCAGAATTAAGGGAGATGATCCAGGATGAGTCCTAATTCGTCTGCTTGGTAACCAAAATTTATGCTGGGCGAAGTGGCTCATGCTTGTAATCCCAGCACTTTGGGAGGCGGAGGCAAGAGAATTGCCTGAGTCCAGGGGTTCAAGACCAGTCTGGGCAACATGGCGAGACTTCATCTCTATAATACATAAAAAAATTATCTGGGCATGATGGTGCATGCATGTAGTTCCAACTACTTGGAAGACTGAGGTGGAAGGATCAACTGAGTCCAGAAGGTTGAGGCTGTGGTAGCCATGAGTGTTCCACTGTACTACAGCCTGGGCAACAGAGTGAGACTCTGTCTCAAAAAAAAAAAAAAAAAAATTACTTAATTTCTGACTCTCTGTTTCTTCCTCTAAGTTTAGGGATAGCATTTCCTCAATTACTTGTGTAATGATTATGTCAAAAACCAACACATTGTAATTTTTGAAGTCATTGATTCCCAGTACAAAAATATTTTAAAATATGTAAACTGTTGTTGTCGTCTAGAATTACAGGTTTCACAATAAAAACCAAATGAAAAAAATACAATGGGGTCAAACTGATAATTATATTTTAAATTTATTTTTTCCTACAATAATATATGAAACCATACATTAACACAGTAATAACAATAAATTTATATACCTCAATACCCTCATGCAACATTATTTTGGCACCAAGATTGTGATTATCAATTAATAGCTCTAAAATCTGTTGCCTTAAAGTAAATAAACATATACAATATATAAATACATATATAATATATAATAAATTTATAATATATAAGGACTATCATATTAACGAACATTATGTATATGAAATTAACATGGATATAAAATAAAATTATTTTAGTCAGAGGAATATATTTGATGAGCAATATATAATTCATGCCAGATTTATTTCAAACTTATTATCTTTTAGGCATTTATTGGGAATTTAGAGAAAAAGATCTTAAAACAAAACAAAAAGAGTTCTGCATTGGAATTATGAACATTTATATATTCTAAAAGAACCTTCCTCTTCAAAACATTTAGCATGCTGAAAAAATATGCAACACAGGTCTTATTAAATACATCTCAAAGCTAAGCTTACAAAACTAAATTATCAGTCAAAACTAAGAAGATAACAAAAAGAAGGTTGTATGCATGAGCTAATACTGGTTATAATCAGTATTATATTGGAGTTCACAGCAGCCAAAAATATAAGAACAAAATTGTATTTCCATCAGCTAAATGAAGCTAAGACACAATATGACAAGGAAAGAGCAGAGGGCTTAAAAGGTTATACTGATGGTATAATATAACAATAGACTAAAACAGTATAAAGCTACTCATTAAAGATAGTGATCAAGAAAATATGCCTTTCTTGATCTTAATTCAATCTTGAAAACTGTCTCCGATAATTTTTAATACTAACTATACTCTTATGCACATTTGAGGATTTAAATTCACACTACCTATTGATTCTAGACAATCTCAAACCAAGTTCTTACAGTGATTTTCAGTAGAAAACACATGAAAGAAACAAATTATAAATTAAGATAAACGAAATACAAGTTTACTATTAAACAAATAGCTAAAAATAGTAAACAAAAGAAATGAGTAATTTCATAAAGAAAATTAAATACAGTTTCTAATTTATCTAATCAGATACTGGATTTATCAAATAATATATAATAACTACTATTAAATGGCTATTAAAATAAAAATACAGAATTGAAAATAAGGACACTAAATATTACGCTGTAACATATTACTAGGAATAAAAATAAATGCACCAAATAGTAGGGCAGATATAAAAGATAGATGATAGATAGATGATAGATAGAATGATATAAATAGATTAGCTAGGTAGATAGATGAGAAAGAGAGGTAAATTAAAATATTAAATAACAGTTTAAACTATAGAGTAGTTAGGAAAGTATTACTATAAAAGGAAAAATCAACAAACTACTAAATTTAAAGTATAATTGTTTTATTATTGGTAGATTTTACCATATTACCTAAAATATAGCACAAAAAAGAAGAGATTGAAAAAACAAATTAAGAGGCATGAAGACAAAAAATCAAATTATCTGCCAAACATATATCAAGTTAGCAGTTGGTAAATAGAAAATGGAGAAAAAACAGTGAAGAGCTAATATTGTAAGAGGTATTCCAGCAAATTCTACAAAACATACAAGGAGTAACAAGTGCCAATCCTATTGAAAGTATTCCAAGTAATTGATAAAGATGAAACTCTCCCTGCATCATTTTACGAAGCTAACATCACACTGATACCCAAACTGGGTAAAGATCCAACAAAAAACAGAACTATAGGCCAATATCTCTGATGAACATATATGCAAAAATTCTCAGCAAGAGTCTAGCAAATCAGATCCAACAACACATCTCAAAAATTATCCACCATGATCAAGTCAGCTTATCACCAAGATGCAGCACTGGTTCAAAATCCACAAGACCATAAATGTAATTAAATATCAATAGATGTAAAAACAAGAACCACATGATTATAACATTGGATGAAGAAAAAGCTTTTGATAAAATCCAGCATCTTTTCTTGATAAAAAGACTTGAACACCAAGGTCTAGTGGCACATACCTCAAAATAGTAAGCACCATCTACGAAAAACCCACAAATAGCATATTGCTAAACAGACAGAAATTGGAAGCATTTCCCCTGAATATTGGAATAAGACAAGGCTGCCCATTCTCACTCTTCCTGTTCAACATTGTGTTGAAAGTCCTAGTTAGATCACTTAGAAAAGAGAAGAAAATTAGAGGTATCCAAATAGGAAAAGAGGAAGTCAAGTTATCCCTCTTTACTGATGATATTATCCTATACCATGAAAATACAAGAGAATCTGCAATCCTCCTTGCACTGATAAAGGACATTGGAAAAGTGTCAGGTTACAATATAAATGTGCAAAAGACAGTCTCATTCTTATACACCACCAACAAGAGGCAGAAGAAAAAATAAAAAGCACAACCCATTCATAATTGCCACACACAAAAAATTAAATACCTCGGTATCTTCCAAACTAGAGAAGTGAAAGACTTTTACACTGAAAACGATAAAATATTGCTCAAAAAAATCGGAGAAAATACAGACGAATGGAAAAAAAATTCCATGCTCATGGATAGGAAGAATAAAAATTGTTAAGATGTCCATTCTACCAAAGGCAATCTACAAATTTAATGCAATATCCACTAAATTATCGAAACTATTCTTCTCAGACCTGGAAATGACAATACAGAAATTCATATGAGAACATAAATGACCACAAATAGTCAAAACAATCCTCAGCAAAAGATTAAAACAGAAGTAATCACATTTCCAGACTTTAAATTTTACTATAAGGCCACAATAATCAAAACAGCCTGATATTGGTACAAGAATAGACATATAGACCAATGGACCAGAATAGAAATTCCAGAAGCAAAACCTCAATTTCTCAACCAACTCATCTTTGACAAAGTCTCCACCAACAATCACTGGTGAGAGCAGAAACTATTCAGTAAATGGTGCTGGGAAAACTGGCTGATCACATGCAGAAGATTGAAACAGGACTCCTACCTATCACCATACAAAAAAGTCAACTCTAAATGGATCAAAGACCTAAACAAAAAACCTCAACCTATAGGAATCTTAGAAAACACAAGGGACACCCTTATGGGAATTGGAGTAGGCAAACAATTCCTGATCAAAATGCCAGATATTAATGCCATAAAAGATAGACAAGTGGAATCTTCTTAATCTGAACAACAGCTGCAAAGCAAATGAAACCATCGAGAGAGCAGGGAGACAGCCCACGGAATGGGGGAAAAAAAATTGCCAACTGTCTATCTGACAAAGGCCTAACATTCAGGATCTACAAGAAACTCAAAAGTGGTGGAAGGGGAAAACAAAAAGACAAACAAACAGCCCCATTAAAAATGGACATCATACATGAATCGACACTTCTCAAAAGAAGGCATATGGGGAGCCAACAGATACATGAAAAAGTGTTCAGACTCACTAATCATCAGAGAAATGCAAATCAAACCCACGTTGAGATACCACCTAGCCCCAGTAAGAATAGCCATTATCAATAAACCAAAAAACAACCGCTGCTGGTGAGGATGAGGAGAAAAGGGAATACTTCTACACTCTTGGTTGGAATGCAAACTTGTTCAACCTCTATGGGAAACAGTGTGGTGATTTCTAAAAGAACTAGAAATGAACCTTCCATATTACACATAAATCTCTCTATTGAGACTATAACTGGAGAAACTCAGATCATTTTACAAAAACAAAAAACAAAAACAACCTGCACATGCATGCTTATTGCAGCACGATTCACAATAGTAAAAGCATGGAACCAATCGTACTGCCCATTGAAACTGGACTGGTTGAAAAATGTAGTACATATACAAGATGGAATACCATGCAGCCATAAAGAAGAACAAACATGTGGACTTCACAGCAACTTGGATATATTTGGTGTCTATAGTACTCAGTGATCTATCAAGGAAACAAAGATGTGACTTTCACATGTTCTCACTCATAAGTGGACTCTGAACATTTACCATAATACAATAAGAATGAAATTGGCAGTAGTGGGTTACTGCCAAGGGAGGGGGGTACATATAGCATCAATAAGGTTACCCGATCTCAAACCAGGTGAAATGGGTACCAAAGGGAGTACCAAACTTTACCTGTACGATGGCCACTTTTATACCTACTCCTGAATTGTACCCCACATCTTTAAAATTTAAATAAATAAATAAATACAATCAAATGAATAAAAAAAGAAGAAAGAGGCAAAGAGATGAAGAAAATGCTTTTTTTTTTTTTTTTTAAGGATTCTCAGTGAAGTTAAAATAATAAACCAATGTGCTGAGCAAGGTGTCTCATACCAGTTTGGGATGCTGAAGAGGGAGGATTGCTTAAGCCCAAGAATTTCTGACCAGCTTAGGCAACCTAGTGAAACTCCTTTATAATATATATATATATTTTTTTTAATCAGCCAGGAGTGGTGTCTTGTGCCTGTAGTCCCAGCTACTTGGGAGCTGAGGCGGGCCGAAGTATTAACTGAGCCTAGGAGGCTGTGGCTGTGGTGAGTTGTGATTATGCCACTGCACACCAGCCTAGGTGACATTGTGAGACACTCTCTATTAATAGTAATAATAATAGTAACATTAATAATATAATCTAAGCAAAATCTGACTCTAGGCATACTTAAATCACATTTTTGAAAATTAAAGAAAACAAGTTCTTATAAAGAACCAGAGAGAAGAGATGACTTACAACCAAAAATAAGATTAAAATGGTATAAAAATGATACTGTAAATTGGTTATGAATGTTGATCTATCAATCATTTATCTATTATCTATCTATATATCTATCAATCATCTATCATCTATCTATCTCTGTCAATGAGTATGTGGGGGAACCACAAAAAACTCAAAATTATCTTCAGCCAAAGTTTTTATCTGGAAGTTTTGAGAAGGTTGTGGCAAACAGGTAACTGATTCTTCCACCATGACAACATACCTGCCCACACTGTGCTGTTTCAGCAGTTTTTTGACCAAAAGCTTCATTATCCTTGTACCCCACTCTCCTATTCACCCAATCTCATCCCAAGCAACTGTTTTTGTTTGTTTCCCTGGATGAGAAAAGTTTTCAGAGGGAAATGTTTTGCCAAAGTGGAAGAGATAAAAGAAAAAAATGGCAGAAGCACTAAAAGGCATCAAAATTGACAAGTTCAGAAACCATTTGAGCAGTGGAGAAAGCATCTTGATAGGTGCACTGAATCAAACAGAGTACTTTGAAGGTGACTGAAGTTTAAACATGTAAGAATTTTTTTTTTTTTTTTTAATTTGGTGTCTCACTGTGTCGCCCAGGCTGGAGTGTAGTGGCATGCTCATGGCCACCGCAGCCTCAACCTGCTGGGTTCAGATGATGCTTCCGCCTCAGCCTTTCAAATAGCTAGAGCTACAGATGCATGCCAACACACCAGACTAATTTTTTTGATTTATTGTAGAGATGTTGTCTCGCCAAGTTGCCCTGGCTGGTCTCCAACCCCTAGGGTCAGGCAGTTCTCTTGCCTCTGCCTTTCAAATTGCTGGGATTACAGACATGAACCACTGCATCTGGCTAAAACATATAAGAGTAAGTACACAATTATTTATAACCAAATTCCAGATTTTGGGGGGATTTTCCCTCATATAACCTTTTGACTTCCCCCTAACTCAGTGAGTTACTTACTGTTATTTTCCAATTTACCAATGAGTAAATTTGTCCCTGAAGAGTTTAAAAATTGTACCCTTAGAAAATATACCTTTAGTCATGGTAATTACTCTCCCAGTTAAACTTTGAATTCAGTAAAGCAGTAAAATTTCAGAGTAGAGAACTTGCAAAAACTATCCTGTTTCTACTAGTCTGGCACATCCTTCGTGATTATTTTTTCTGCAATAGAGGTAATTTAATTGTCTTAGTTTATTATGTTAGAAACACAATATGATTCTGAATGGAATATATAGCCACTGACAAGACTGATTTTGAGGTATTCCAAAAAAGGTCGATTTAAACATGTACTTATTCTTATATTCCTAGCGATTGGGGGAAGGAAAACAATAAGAGGAAGATAATAGGACATCATAAAGTATCTAAATTTATCCCATATATTATTGTTGTTGAATTATTTATGGCTAAATCTATTTTTAATTCTAATTTTAAAATCTTTGAAACAAAATGTTATCTCTTATCTGCAATAATTCAGAGACTGTAGCTCATTTTATTTTGTACCCTATTTTTAAATCTCAGTTTCTATAAATTTTACAGTACGCATAAAAGATTTTATGTTATTCTGGCATGTTACTTAAAATCACAAGTCACTTCTTAATTTTTATAACAAAAAAGACAAAATAGCAAATAATGTAAAGGAGAAAAAAATTAAGTAAGTGTTATTTTATATATTATTCTGGAATAAACGTATTTTAATTAATAAGCTAATATGAGGCAGATTGTAAGAAATGTGGATAGATTTGGCTAAAATATAAACAACTGAAAAATTTAATAAACTACGAATATTTCAAAAAATACATTATTGATTGGAGGAAAATATAGTTCCAGAAAATACTGGAAAATATATGCCTCAGCAAGTTAATTAACCAAACAATGCATAAGAAAGAAATTAAATATATAATTAAGTTAGACAAAAACAAAACAACACTATTTAAAAGATGTCAAATGTTAAATATTCTAAAATGCTCAAAAATAAAGTAGTAATTATCAACCTGTGTAATCATACTAGAAAATGTATTTAACCACTGTATGATGATAATTCATTCATTAACAGGGAAATTTTTCATTAATATACTTCTATATAGATATAAAACTGATTACAAAATGGTGTGCATATTATGATAATTTAAAAAACTCTCTAGGTGTATGCTTGTTGCTGTGTATGACAGCAGGACCAATTACCTATGTGTACTCCCTCTTCGTAAAAAAGAAGTCAGAAGGAAAAACCCCAAATAAGGATAGCTGTGTCATAGGTGTGTGTGATTTCAGTCTAAATAGTAATGCTACTAGCTGAAAAATACTGCAGATGAGGCATCAAAGGAAAATAGATGGTGTACGTCTTGTTCAAAGATAGAGAATAAGTTCATGGTGGGGAGCTGGAATTCAAGCTCAGTTTGTTGTTGATGCTCTTGCAAAGCCTAACTATTAACTGTTATGTTTAGCCATAACAGGAGTTAAAATAATTGCATAAAACAGGTCTGTATCATAAGGATATACAACATTTATACCACAATTTATAAAATAAGAGGCGTTTTAGTACTTTGGTATACTTGCATTAGATTACTAAATAAACAGAAAAACAAAAATTACAAAAAACTAAAAATAAATTGAAAACTAAATCACCTTGAGATTTATAGTGACCAACTTTTACAACTATTCTTTAGCTATTCCCTATATTTGTGATGCAAATTTTTCAGCATGCCATATGTGTATTGCCAGATGAATAGTGATTAAGATTTAGAAAATAATTTCACAATATTTATGCTAATCTCTCAACAATGTAATTGGAAAAGTGTTGATTAATTATAAAACTTATGGAAGTAAAACATTCCATCTGTGCTATTGTATTTGTAGTTTTTTAAATAAATTGGATGCTTTCCATCTATAACCACAAAAGGTAAGACAAGTCAGAGAAAATATCGCAGGGTAATTTTTAAAATGAAATGCACAAAAATATTTACATGAGAAGAATGTCACATATACCAGATGCTATATTAACCTTGTGCATTTAGAGTGAGAACATAATGTGGGAACTTAGATTGCTACCTCCAAAAAATAAAGAAAGAAAGATATAAGTAAAGCTTAAATTCAAATTCTTCATCTTATACTGACTTCAATTAATCTTACTGCTCTGGTCAGAATGTGTCCTTAATTGCCAAGACAATAGTGTTGGAAGGTAGTGTCCAGTGGAAGGTACTTAGGTCATGAAAGTGATGCCTTCATTAATGGATCAATGTTGCTATAAAGAGAATTTGCATCAGTGAGTTCTCTTTTGTCATGTAGGAACCCAGTATTTGTCCTTTTTAGCCCTTTGCCTTCTACCACATGAGGACAGAGTTAAAATGGCCCATGCCAGAGGCTGATGCCTTGATCATGCTAGCCTCTAGAACTATGAGAGGATAAATTTCTGTTCTTTATAAATTACTTAAAATTTGATATTCTGGTATGGCAGCACAATCAGACTAAAAAGCCTGGAAAGTGGAGAGAGTTGACAAATCATCTGGTTCAAGGCTCTCATTTAGCAATTGAGAAAATTGATATCAAGTATGAAAATGTTTGTCTAAGATTATTCAGGCAAATGGTAGAAAATGTTCTACTGACTTCTAATAATGTACTGTCCACTATAACCTATTGATGTAGACTAAATTGCATTTCTCCAAAATTCTTCTGCTGAAGTCCTAACCCTCAATATGACTTTACTTGCAGATGAGTATTTAAAGAGATAAATTTAACTTAAATAAGGTCATAGCTAGGGGGCTCTAATCTAATATGTCTGATGTCTTTATAAGAAGAGAAAAAGACACCAGGGATTTTTCAGCACAGAGAAAACACTATGTGAAGACACAGTAAAAACATAGCCTTCCGCAAGTCAAAGAGAGAGGCCACAGGTGAAACCAAATCTGCCATCACATTGATCTTGGACTTTGAGCCTCCAGAACTATGAGAAATACATTTTTTTTTTTAAAAACAGACTTGCATGATATCCACTTATATACCTAATCCTGAATTGTATCCCATGTGTTTAAAATAAAAATTAAAAAAAGACATGGCTCCCCAACAAGATACTATACCTCGGTACTGGTTCATGGTCTGTTAGGAACTGGGTTGCACAGAATAAGACCAACAAGCAAAGTATCATCTGTGTTTACAGAGCTTCCATTTCCATTACCACCTGAGCTCTGTCTGCTATCAGACGAGGGGTGGCATTAGTTTTTCATGGGAGTGCAAACCCTATTGTGAACTGTGCATGCAAGTGATCTAAGTTGCATGCTCCTTATGAGAATCTTATGCTGTGGCTGATATGCACAACAAATGTAATGCACTTGAATCATCCTGAAACCATCCCTCCCGCCATCCATGGAAAAACTGTGACCAGTAAACACTGAATCTGCTTCCAAAAATGACTGTGAAAGTACAAGTAAGCTACATAATAAGTGGCCCAAGTGTTTATGGTCCCCACTCCTGTTAAACTTCCTTTCCTTTCCCAACCTGTACCTATGGTCTCATGTGCCAGAGGCCAGCTCCAGTGAACAGGGTCTGATGTGGGTGGAATCGGGAACGGCCAAAAGAAAAAGACAAAAACGACAGGAATCTTCTTCCTGGGGAGAGCTCAAGGCTCTGCCAATTTTTATTTATTTTTCACAAGCTTATATAGTTTTCTGCACCCACCAATGTATCCTATGTTGCCGACCAGACACTCACGTACATCCTTTTTTCACTCAAAACAAAATTGACCTTTAACAATTACTATCCGGCTTCCTTCCTGTTGACTTCGTGCCATTCATGTTTTTTAAATCAATGAACAGCAATTGCTGCCATTCATATTTTGCAATCAATGGACAGGGACTACTGCTTTTCCCTTTCTGCCATTCATGTTTTTTAATCAATGGGCAGGAACTAGAAAGCAGTTACTATCTCATCCACAAATGAGTTAGTTTTCTTAAACTAAACATTTGTGAATGTCCTGATTTCCTTCTTAACTTTCTATTTACTATTATTATTATTATTACTACTGCTATTACTATTATTATTATTATTACTAATATTATTTTTATTACTAATATTATGGCCATAATATTCTTATCTTATGAAGTTAAACCTTATCTCTCTATCCTATTTAACTTACTTACTACTATATGCTTATGCTTATTTATATCAATCTTATTTCTATCTTTATGTTCCTATATCTTCTTAACTATCCCTAATACTATTATATCTCTTATCTTACTATTTTATTATTAATATTCTAAACTTTATCTTTATCAGACTACTTGTTTAGTCCTAAAATATCTTAATCTACTTATTGTCTCAATCGGTTGTTTTCCACCAGCTCTCAGCAGGGACCTGTTGTTTATGAGGAAGTGGCTAACTTGTTTTTCTCGACCTCCTGCTGTTA
>CAUYQG010115762.1:0-13705 GCA_963574415.1 Tarsius wallacei | reverse complement strand
TGGAGTACAAAGCGTGAGCCACTGCGCCTGGGCCCATCAAAAAGTTTTAAGATAGAGCTTGACACGATCATATTTTGTGTTTGCAAAGGATCCTCGCTGGGATGCTGTGTGGAGGACAGATTTTGAAAGGGCATAAGTCTGGAGGCAGAGACTACACTAAGGAGGATTATTTCAGCTATCCTGGCGAAAGGATGGTGTTATCTGAAGAAGCTGGGAGAAGTGGGTGGATTCAAGTGATACTTGAGAGGTAGAACTGGTGAACTCCTTCAGTATATGGATGTGTAAAACAAGGAAGCATGAAAAAGAATGATTCTCAGGCCTTTCTTCTGAGCAGCCATTTTGACAGCTCTCTCTTCAATAATCAGGGGACACTCATGGAGGGACAGACTTGAGGGACAGACTTGATGGAAAGACAAGTTCAGTTCTGGTTGTGTTGCTTGGGATGCTGGCTCTAGGTTATATGGGTTGGAAGAAGCCTTAGCAGGCAAAGGTGTGGCTAGCCATGGAGATAGAAGTATAGGTGTTGTCACTGCACAACTGGTTGAACTGCGTGAAGGTCTAGCTAGAGGCAGCTCAGGGAAGCGGAGCAATGTGCTCCAATGCCTTCCACAATCCAGGTCTCTATATCAGAGTCCCATTGACTTGCTTAGGAGCTGAGTCTTCATCCAGATAACATTTGGCAGAGGAAGAGGTAAGACAGGAAGGAGGGAAGTGACTGGATGAGCAATGGGAGGTGCTCAGGTCTTGTTCACAGAACCCCAACCTTTCTCACTCACAGAGGAACACTCACTTAAGCAGGTCGAGGGGTGGGCGCTCACAAGTCTGTGGGTAGCTGCCGGGTGGTGGGTGAAACACGTCTGTGCTTCTATAAGCACCCACTTTTTCTTTCATATGTGCCCCCTTCCCAATTCCTTTAAGACTTTTGACTCAGGTCTCTCCCTATGACAAAAATCTCTTCTCAGAATATGGCATATTCATGTCAAAGTGGAAATAATGAGTATAAGTTTAATGTTATTTCCAAGAGCAGATTATATTTTCCAAAAAATGACCACAGAAATCTTTATGATTCCTCATGGTCTTCCAAAATCCTGTCACTTCCTCATTCCCATATCACTGTATGACTGCACAAAGAAGTGACATTTGTGAGCTGTCAAAATGCTTGTGAAAAGTTAAACAAAGAAACACCAACAAAATCTAATCAGTCAGACTACAATTATTCTTAGAAAGGTTAGAATATGTGAGATTTACATAGAGGTGTTAAAATTTCTACAATATGTATGATCTTCAAATGTAAGTAAATCTTATTCCATTCCCTGGATAGGGATTACTCACATTTGCTTTGAACAAGAAGTCTGTGAATTAGATTAATGTCTCTCAGAAAAAATTCACTCAGGAAGCATAGTCTGAACTCTGCTGTTAAAATGCATGAGTCAACCTCTGAAAGTCTAACTGGAAACTTTAGTCCTGATCTCTTAAGGCTACAAGATCATCTCAAATATGCATGAAGGAATGTGTCACCAAATGGTGCTTTGCAGCCAGGAAAACTGTATTGCCAGGATATGGTGTGTCCCTTATTAGTGCCTTTGAAACTATGGGGTATGAGCCTCTGTCTGAATATTTTCCATATGCACTAACAGACCTCTTAACTTTTTTAAATAACAATTTTTTGTTTTGTTTTGCTTTCTAGAGACAGGATCTCACTCTGTTGCTCAGGCTGGAGTGCAGAGGTGTGATCATGGCTCACTGCAGCCTTGACATCCTGAGCTCAAGTGATCCTCATGCTTTTGCCTCCCAAGTTGCTGAGCATGGTGGTATGTGCCTGCAGTCCCAGCTACTTGAGAGGCTGAGCCAAGAGGATCATTTGAGCCCAGAAGGTCAAGGCTGTGGTGAGCTGTGATGGCTCCACTGCATTCCAGCCTGGGCAACAGAGTAATAAATATTAATAATAGTAATAAATAATAACAGAGTAAGAAATAATAATAATGCTGCTATGAACAATCACATACAGGTTGTCTGAACATATATTTTCATGTCTCTTGGGCAGGCATGTACTCAGGAGTGGAATCTCTGGGTCATATAGTAACTCATCTATGTTTAACTTTTTGAGGAACTGCCACGTTGTGTGCCAATGGCAGCACCATTTGGTACATTAAAATAGCTGCACCACTGGGCATGGTGGCTCAATCCTGTAACCCCAGCACTTTGGGAGGCTGAGGCAATAGGATTGCCTGAACCCAGGGGTTCAAGTCCAGCCTGGGCAACATGGTGAGACCTCATCTCTACAATAAGTCAAAAAAATTAGTTGGACGTGGTGGCGCCTGCCTGTAGCTCCAGCTACTTGGAAAGTTGAGGTGGAAGGATTGCCTGAGCCCAGCAGGTCGAGGCTGCAGTAGCCGTGAGTGTGCCACTGCACTCTAGCCTGGGCGACAGAGGGAGACTCCAACTCAAAAAAAAAAAATTTTTTTTTAAAAATGGCTGCACCATGTTACAGTCCCTCTAGCGGTCTATGAAAGTTCCAGCTTTTCCACCCCACCCCACACTTATTATCTGTCTTTTTGATGACTGCCATCCTCGTGGATGGGAAGTCATGTCTCTTAGTGGTTTTGATTTGCATTTCCCTCACGACTGATGATGTGCGACGGAGTGAGACTCCAACTCAAAAAATAAATAAATAAAATAAAATAAAATAAAATTTTATTGGAAAATTTCTGTGATACATTAAATGAAAAAAAAACAACAAAACCTGCATACACCGTAAAATCTCAGCTGGGTTTAAAAACTATGGAGGAAAATGTCAAGAAAAAAATATGTCAATATGTTAATTATGTCAACACCTGGGCGACACAAGGATGGGGATATTTTTTCAGTGCTTCCAGCTATCCATGATGAATATACATTTCTTTTATAATCAAGCATTTGATGGGAGAGGAGGCAAACCTGTCTCAGCAGTAGCACAAACACTACAAAACTGAAATAACCGATAGTCTTTAAGGAACTGTGACGATTTTGGAAGTGCATGGTGTTTCCTATCACTGTGTAGTATCTTTCTGAGTCATGCCAGAAAGTGAGAGTCATTTCTCCTGGACTCTCCTTTGCCAGGTGTTCAAGTTCCTCCCTGGAGGTGGCATGGCTGAGGCACACTTCCTTGTTCAGAAACACTTTATAGCGTTCATGCAAACTTCTACTTTGCAATGTCTGTGAAGTCCTGATTAAAGACAGTTTTTCCTTGCATCCTTTTTGATTACTTGCTTGCGCCATATATTATTGAAAGAGATGCCCTATGGCTTTGAAAAACCCATTTCATGTCACAATACCTCTAGGCAGTTTGTCTTTCTCAGTGGCCGAGGATACTCCTGTGATGTCGTCAAGCCACGATCCGGCCCCAGCTCTTGCAACTGCTGTCTTTTCAAGACAAACCCCGAATTGCCAAGGACTCACCGGGAACTGAAAGAACTTCTCTTGGACACACTCCTTGAGTCTTTCAGGTATCTCGGGCTTAAGTTCCCAGCCATGAAGGCCTCATCCCTGCTTTCCACATGAGTATATTTTAAGGCAAAACTACTTTGGAAAAACAAAATGTTCCGGTGGGTTTGGATCTGCAGCGATGCCGTGATACTGGCACGGAGCGAAGGACACACGTCCAGCACTGCTGTTTGTCAATGTCACAGCAATTTTACTAAAAATAAGGACCTTCATTGCAATTTCTAGAGGCGTGGACACAGGGAACGCTGCAGCTGCCTTTGCTCCCAAGTGCCCTCCGTTTCCTGCTGTGCTGATGCTTCAAAGCCTCCATGGCATTATGGCTCCAGTGAAATTGGCCGGAGCGGTTTCTTGGGAAAGTCCATAAATATTTTTTCTTTTTTTGCTTTGGTTTTTGTTCTCAGCAGAAAGTGCTGTTTTGTGGTTATCCCTTTTCTAAATCATGTCTCTTTTTAAGATCTAAAAACTGAACTCTTGTGTTTTTCAGGAAGTAAACAACTTTTTTCCCAGCATTCCCTGGGTTGAGGAATTTTACTTCAGAAACAGGGAGCTGGGGTTTCCAATGACCAAATTCACTCAAAGACCACAGTGAACTCACTCACATTTTTCCCTTTTACGTCAACTTTTTCTACATGTGTCCTGTGAGTGGTCAGTCATTGTTTTAGCAGGTTAATTATTTTACCACATAAAGTGGTCCTTGTTCCCTCTAATACCCAGTGCACTAATTCAGGACCTTCCTTTTGTTGAGACAACTCCTTGCAGGACTTGAGCAAAGGTTACTCATTTGCTCAGAGGTTTTCATCCATACAGGGACTTAAAAGTTTAGTAACATTATTAATAAAATAACTTTAAGCTGAGCATGGTGGCACATACCTGTAATCCCAGTACTTTGTTTGAGCCCAAGAGTTTAAGACCAGGCTAGGCAACATAGTGAGACTTTGTCTCTACAAAAAAAAAAAATTCCAAAAATTGGCTGGGTGGTGGAGCATGCCTGTAGTCTCAACTACTTGGGAAACTGTGGTGAGCCATGATCGTGCCCCTGCGCTCCAGCCTTGGCAACAGAGTGAGACATCAACTAAAAAAAGAAAGTTAATTGAATAAAATATCTTTAAAGAAGAAAAAAGAATGATGTAAAACAGAGTGGATCTCCTGAGGCATAATCCTTCCTGGGCTCAGGTCAAAATGCAGTGTATATGTTCTTCTCCAAAACTTTGCAATGTCAACTGCGGTGGACAGTGCCTGTTTTTTTTGTATGCCATTTTTCTTTTTAACTATAATATTCCATTAAGGCGCGCGCACACACACTCACACACATACACACACACGCTCACATACAGGAAAATAAAGGTAAGAATGCAAGGACATTTGCAAATTCACTTCCTTGCCATGCCTGCTCTTTCTACTCCCTAGGGAACATAGAGGACCGTGGAGGCTGCTGACCAACCTGCTACTTAACATCTCTTAGGTTTGACCACACAGGACTGTGGAGGTTTCAAAGGTACCAAACGTGTGATGACCCTATGAATGGTAATCATAGTTCAAGTTTACTGAGTATTTGCTTGCCAGGGCATGTAATGTAAATTCTACTCTTATTACTCCATTTCTCATTTAAATCTCATAACAACTGGCAGAAGTAAATATCATTATTCCTCTTTCACTAGAGTTAAGAGAGTCAGCCAAGGTAATATAGCTGTCTTAGTCAGCTCGGACTACTGTAACAAAATTCCACAACCTAAGGGGCTTGAACTACAGAAACATTTCTCACAGTTCTGGAAGCTGAATGTCCAAGGTCCAGGTGACAGCCATTTGGTTCCTGACTTCAGATAGATGCCTTCTTGCTGTATCCTCACATGGTGGACAGAGAGAGAGATCATCTCTCTCCTATCACTTCTTACAAGGGCACTAATCCCATTCATGAGGGCTCCACCCTCATTGTCTAATTACCCCTCAAGATCCCACTTCCAAAGGCCATCACAATGGGGCTTCAACATAGTGACTATTGAGGGAGACACAAACATTTTGTCCACAGCAACAGCCAACGAGGGGCAGAGGCAGGAATTCAACACAGGCCAACCTGGGTACCAAAGAGTATTTGCTCTCTACTGCTTTTATTATGGATTCAATTACAAAAGTACCACCATCTGTCAGCATTTCCTATTATGTCCATATGCTTCCCATGGGCAGGAGTGCAAGTTTGCAGATCTCAGCTGTCCATTGAAATAGTGCATAACCACCTCATGGATTATATAAAGTGTTTAACAAGGGGCACTAGAATCCTGTGTGTTTACAGGGTCTTCGGCAAACATGATGTTCTATATTTTTTGAAATTCAATTGATAAAAACTAGTAGAACATAAATTTTAACAAAGTTATTCTAACAGAGGTTGTAAGGTGAATGGCTATATCTGTTTACTTTAATATCTGGCATTTAGAAGTATATAGAAGTTTAAGAAGCATTATACTATATTTTATAAGTTTTTCTCATTAAAAGTATTACATTATTTTTTCTAGCTTTTTATTAAAGTAGTTAATGCTTTACCATAGAAAATACGAACTGGGCTCGGTGGCTCAGCCTGTAATCCCGTGCCTTTGGGAGGCTGAGGTGAGCGGATTGCCTGAGCCCGCGGGTTTGAGACCCGCCTGGGCAAGCGAGACCTCATCTCTACAATAAGTCAAAAAATTAGCCAGGTGTGATAGCGTGCGCCTGTAGTTCCAGCTCCTTGGAAGACTGAGGCGGAAGGATCGCCGGAGCCCAGCAGGTGGAGGCTGTGGTGGCTGGGAGTGGCCACTGCACTCCAGTCTGGGAGATTGAGTGAGACTCCAACTCAAAAAAAAAAAGAAAATACGGAAGAGCAAACTATTAAAAAAATTTTCTTAATCGATTTAAATTTCTATATTTAGAAACAACCACTGCTAACACAGTGATTTATTTCTTTCTTTTACTTAATATATCACAAACATATTCTTGCCACAAAATGCTCTAACATAATATCATTTTTAATTACTACACACATTACATTGCATGAGGATAGCATCCTTTATTTAAGCAATCCCCTATTGTCAGACATTTCATTTTTTAAACTATTGTTGAAAACTTAATGCAGCAATTACTCTTGGAGGCAAATATTTGTGTGCACATATAATTATTTCCTTAAGGTCACTCTTTTAAAAGTAGAATTTTAAGGTCCTATGCTATTAAAAGGTACTATTAAAGGCCCATTACTAAGTGAGAGTGTCTGTTTCTGTATCCTTGCCAACAATGGGTATCATCAACTTTTAAGTCATTATTGATTTAATAGGAGAAAAATAGTTTTTGTTTTGTTTTTTATTTCTTGTATCACTATGAGGCCAGACATCTTTTCATGGTTTATTGGCCATTAGTATTTTTCTTTGTATTATAATTTGGGAAGCAAGATTTTAAAATGTTTTTGGCTTCATTTAAACAATCCCAAATATCCTGATGATAGTTTTTTTTTTTAAGTTTTGGATTTTCTTTTCTGGAGTCCTCTTCCTTTGTTTAAAGCCAAAGCCATAGCCTTTTGGGATTGGAGGGTACCTTAATGTTTGACACCATCTTGGCATGGCCTTGGTCAGCTCGGTGGGGTTTTCTGCTGTGAATGGACAGGCACATGGTGAGCACTAGATGAGCATTTGAGGAAATGTGCAAACTAATGACTAATATGGCCCAACTAGACCTTCATCTGACCTGACTAAAAACTAAAATGCTGAGTTGCCAGGTTATTTGTGGCTAAAAAAAAAAGTATTGGCAGGAAGTCTGGAACGATCAAATACAGTTCCAACTACAATTGAATAAGAGACTCACATTCTTTTCTCCAAGAAGATTGGCATACCAAATTCTTCCTTTGACATTTGATAGTATTAAATGGGATTTGAGCCAATGAACAAAGTTTCTATTTATGGAAAATGTCAAGGGAGAAGCTTGAAAGAGTAGTAATAGTATTATTTTCTATATAACTAACTGAATAATAACATGAACAGTGAGAAAATTTTTGCCAAAGGAAGTCAAACATTCTGTGCTGAGAATCTGAATTAAAGGTTTGTTGAATCTTAAATGATCCAAAGCAAATTCATAATAATTATTTTAGATGTGGGCAATTATAGGTAGAAAATTCCATAGAAACATGCACATGTCTCAGTCAAAAAGAAAGGGACCTCTTCCTGAATGGCCAAGGCCATCATTCCCCTCTTTGCCATTAGTGTGTCTTCCAGAATTTGAAAATTGTCATTTCCTGTTGGAATATCTACTTCCCTTCCCTAAACACACACACACAAACACACACATACCCCATACCACACCAAGCTAGGGCTGCATGTTCCTTCACCATGACAGAGACTTTGCATGCCTGGCCTCCAACATAGGGTCTGGTACAGAGTAGGTGCTCACTAAATATAAAAGCAGATCATAGAGTGAAAGAAGGAACCTGCCAAAGCATGCTAGAACTCAGGATTCAGAAGGCAATCCTAGCATTGTTACTTCCATCTGTCAAAGGAGAAGACTGAGGCTGAGTTGAATCTTATTCAAGATCATATAGTTAGTGGCAGAGTTAGGACTTGAACACCAATCTCTTATTACAAGAATTATGTTCTTTCAACTACAAATGGATATCAGCTTGTGCATTTTTTAGTCTCGATCCATATCATCAAAGTGAATTTAATAATATTATAAAGGTTATTTTATATTCTATGTTTATTTATAACTTGTTTTATTTCCCAAATAATTCAGAGCAAATTATGACAGTGCAACAAGGTGAGGTGGTGGAGAGAGAGAGAGATAGAAAGGGAATATAGACCAACAGCTGTGAGAATATACACTAGAATTACAATAGCTAATTAATGCCTGCTGTGTGCTAAGCAATGTTCTAAGTGCTTTCAGTAGACACTCATCTAATATCCACAATGAGTGTGAGGTAGGTACTGCCATTATCCCAATTTCACCATCATAGGAACTGAAACACAGAGAACACCAGTAATTTTCCCAGGTCACAAAGCTAAAAGATGGTGAAACTAGGATACAAACCTAAACAGTTATGGCCTGAGAACCTACACTTGAAGCATTATACTATTCTGCCTTCTAAATAAATATCCTTGGGATCTGTAATTCTCCAACTCCTGTCTCCTAATCCATGCCCTGGGAAACTATGCCCCTAAATCTACCCTCACACTTGGTTCTAAGGACCAGACCCTAGGTACATCTCTCAGACTTCTTCTTCTTTAAAAAAATTATTATATTGTAGAGATGGGGTCTCACTGTGTTGTCTAAACTGGTCTTAAACTTCTGGCCTGAAGCAATCCTCCTGCCTCAGCCTCCCAATTTGCTGGATTACAGGTGTGAGCCACTGTGCCCAGCCACTATTCCTTTTCTTAGTTTCATTGTGCACACACACACACATACACACACACATATATGTGCCTAACTAATATAATATTTCATTGTTTCTGAACTATCAAAAGGCAGTTTTAATGTATTATTGAGATCCTAAGATTCATCTGTGATTTTGTATCTTGCTATCTGTCCCTCTCTGCACTTGCCATTATATTTGAGTTTTTCTCATTTTATTATAAATTTTAGACACAAGAACATCTCATTCAGTGGACATATCATAATTTACCTAGCCATTTTGCCATTGTGAGGCATGGGATTATTTCTCATCTCAGCCAGTATAATTACCCTGTAAACAAACACTATTGACCATGAATACATTTTCCAAATTTTGTGTTATTTTGTGAACATGATTTCAGCAGCTGAACTACTGCGTCACATAGCCAAACATTGTAGGAGTCTTGTGTCTTCTTTTTTTTTTTTTTTTGAGTTGGAGTCTCACTCTGTTGCCCAGATTGGAGTGCAGTGGCCGCTCCCGGCCACCGCAGCCTCCACCTGCTGGGCTCCGGCGATCCTTCCACCTCAGCCTTCCAAGTAGCTGGAATTACAGGCGCGCGCTACCACGCCCGGCTAATTTTTTTTGATTTATTGTAGAGATGAGGTCTCACTTGCCCAGGCGGGTCTCGAACCCGCGGGCTCAGGCAATCCACTCACCTCAGCCTCCCAAAGTCACGGGATTACAGGCTGAGCCACCGAGCCCGGCTTGTGTCTTCTGATAAATTTATTTCCAAATTCATCTAATGATGAATTAAGACTCTACCAGCAATCATTCAGGATGCCATAGAAATGCCAATTTAAAATCTAGTCATTCAGAAGAAATTGTATCTCCACAAATGCTTGGCAAGGATAAATCAATCTGAAGGCAAAGGGGAAGTACGTTCACAATGATCAGTGACCCATTTTAATTCACTCTTTTTTATAAATAGTTAAGAGAATAGTTTTAAATACCAAGTTCTGAAAAAAAGAAAATTTACATTATTGTTGATTTCTTTCTACTGTATCAAATATCTATTTAGAATCATCCCAATAAGTAAGGAACATTTTTAAATTTTTCTTTCTAAATGTTTCATCTGCTTAAGTAGAACCACGCTTAAAACCACATACTACCGTGATGAAAATTGTTTGGATTTAGGAATCTTTGTGTTTCATGCTTTGTATTTTACCATAAATTCACTTTTTATTTCTTGTTACATGTTTCAGAATTTTGTGTCCTTGAAGGAATTCTTTAGTTTACTTTGTATCCCATAATCTATAATGTCCCATCTTCAAAAAACCATCTTCACTGAAACTCTTATCAGCATGAATGGGATTTGGATGAGAAAAATTTTTTAAATGATCTTTATTCTCTTGGTATAGAAATTCCTACTATTCAGGATATTATTTTAAAATCATTTTGGCTGGGTGTAGTGGTTTATGACAGTAATCCCAGCACTTTGGGAGGCCGAGCTGGGAAGATTGCTTGAGCCCAGGAGCTTGAGACCAGCCTAAGCAGCATAGCTGGACCTTGTCCCTACAAAAAAAATCCAAAACTTAGCCAAATGTGGTGGTGCATGCCTGTAGTTTCAGTTACTCAGAAGGCTGAGGTGGAAGGATTGCTCAGGAGGTGGAGGCTGTGGTGAGCTGTCATCATGCCACTGTACTCTAGCCTGGGCAGCAGAGTGAGATTCCAACTAAAAATTAAATAATTAATTAATTAATTAAAAGTCATCTCAATCTCCTTTGCAGTACCAACCAGCATGCATGTAACAATGCTGGAATTGTCATGATCTTTCCTTGAGGGGATCAATGAATTGAACACAAAATTTTATTATTATCTCTATCTCTATGTAAGAATTGGTGAAATCACTTGACTCCTTTATAACCAAGCCCAATAGTAGTAAAATGGGCAAATAGTGACTAGAAGAGCCCAATAGTCAAACAACCTAGGCCTTTAAGTGTAGAATGGTTGTAGCACAATACTCCATACATATTTTTGAAAGAAGATGCTAATTCAGAGAAAAGTCAACATAATTCTACAAACATATAAAGACCATTAAGAATGTTGGACTATAGCTGATATCACCAGGTACCAGACATGTAGGCTTAGAGCAATGCAGATTTATTCTCTTACAGTTCTGGAAGTGGGAAGTTCAATGTCAATTTTTCGGCTGGGCTGCTTTCTTTCTGGAGGTTCAGGGGAGAATCTGTTTCCTTTCCTTCTCCAGATTCTAGAGGCTGCCTGCTCTCCTTGGCTGTGTCTGTCCCCATATTACTCCAATCGCTTGCTTCCATCACCATGTCTCCTGCTACTGACTCCTTCCTCCTTTTCATAAATTCCTTGTGCTAGCCTGGATAATCCAGGACCTCCTGCTCTCACAATCCCTAATAAAATCGCATCTGCTAGTTTCTTTGCCATGCCTGTACCTCAGCATATTCATAGCTTCCAAGGATAGGGCATGGGCATGTTTGGGGGGGGAGGTCATTCTTCAGCCTACCGTACCATGTGAACTAAACCAGCCCTGGACACAAACCCTAGATGAAAGCTGTGGTCACAGCCCCATCACCTGTGTGCTCTCATAGAGGGAATGAGCATGGTGAAGAGGCATTGATAAGCTGTAATTTCAGACCACTCTAGATGACTTTACTACGAGCCAGCCATGCCGCCAGCCTCAGCCATGATCTTTCTCTCTGCAAAAGGTGTGTTTTGGTTGCTAGCTGGTTGCCCTCAGTTAGCCCAGGATAGTCAATCCTTCTCGCCTCCCCATCTCTATAATAATAACACTTGACAAATTGTGTCTCTACTGTGTGCCAGGCACTGTTTTCATAGCTTTACCTGCACTACAGTAATGGTCAGGAT
Organism: Tarsius wallacei; assembly: GCA_963574415.1. NCBI lineage: Eukaryota > Metazoa > Chordata > Mammalia > Primates > Tarsiidae > Tarsius > Tarsius wallacei. The sequence continues at coordinate 1,989 of CAUYQG010115762.1, read as the reverse complement.
AAACCTTTAAAATGGTTCCTACTGCCATTCCCATCTTACACATGAGCAAATTCAGCTGTAGTTTCCTCAATACTCACAGTTTACCACAAATGTGTATGTCCTCTGCTAACATAGGAGTTGACAGTCTATGGCCTATAACAATCTCCCAGAAATTAAAAGAAAATTCAGTTTCCTACCCCTGAGGCCCAGTTAGGATGCTTTTAGCTTCAATTTCCACTATATACAATGGAGTCTAAACAATAAAGAGTTCGGCTGGGTGTGGTGACTCAAGCCATGTCGTACACAATCCCAGCACTTTGGGAGGCCAAGGCGAGAGGATTGCCTGAGTTCGGGGGTTTGAGACCTGTCTGGGAAAATTGGTGAGACCTCCTCTCTACAATAAATCAAAAAATTAGCCTGGCATGGTGGTGTGCACCTATAATTCCAACTACTTGAAAGGCTAAGGCGGAAAGATCTTCTGAGCCCAGCAGGTCAAGTTTGTGGTAGCCATGAACATGCCCCTGCACTCCAGCATGGGAGATAGAGTGAGACTCCAACTCAAAAAAAGCAAACAAAAGACAACAATAAAGAGTTCATCGTCTCTTCAACAAAAGTCCAGAATTAGAATTACAGCATGTGTTAACTTCACAGCTTAGTCATGTCAATGTTTCTTTTATTAGGGAGGAGAGCCTTTTCCAACTCCTATGCAGTGTTTCTTTTTTGCCTTGTTCACCAGCAAAGGAAATGGCCAATCACAACTCTTCTCTGAGCCTAACTACCATATTGATGCCTGACACCTGAGCAAGGCCAGGGGTCTATTAGCAAAAGGAAAAGACAGAGGACCAAGAGAACTTGCCCGCTCCAGGACATCTGCACACGGTAGTGTGCCAAGTGGAAGATGTCTAGCACACACACACAAAACACACCTCTAAAGTACTCCTGCTGGGTGGAGTTTATAGGCCAGTGACTTTTGAGACCACACAGGTGCACCTCAGCTAGGGTGGGGTGGCAGTGTGGGATGCAGGGGCATGTTGTCACCATGACAGAGCAGGGCATTGTGGGAAATGGTGTTTGACACCCTCATTATCAAGGACACTCAAAGGAGCCATGTTGTACACAATTCCAGACAATCTTGAGATCACTACTTGTTCATAAGGAAGGAGAGAGTCCTCATGACAGGCCAGATGTGCATCTTCTCAGAGAGAGATCTTTCAAATTCACTGGCATGTTTTAAAAAGTCACTTTCTACATTCCACCCCCTGCCAACAACCTATCTTACCAAGAGTAAAGTCTGCATGGCACCTAATTTGTCCTTTCTGATCAGGGCAGAGCTGAGTCATTGGCCCTGGGATGCAAAGTTTCACTCCCCAGCAGCCACCAGGGGCTGAGGTGGAGCTGTTTCTTAGGGAGCTCAGTGCTCCCTCCCTCCCAAATCAAGGTTCACATCAGAATCAGACTCTGAACAGTTGATTCATATGTCACAGTTATTAAATGAAATGTTCCTGTGGGAGTGTTCCTATTGCCTTTTGACCATTTCCATGTTCATTTCCTAAGAAAAATAGTGTTGTTCAGCCTGGAGGTTTAGTCAGATAGAGGTACACATTGAAACCAAATATCCTCTTGATACAGGCCAGGGGACTCCAAAGTTGAGGTACCACCAGAATCATCAAGGAAGATGATGCAAGTGAGTCCCAAATTCGGGGTTCCACCTGAGAGGCCAAGTGGGTTCTTGGCTCAACACAGGAAGGAATTCAAGCACAAGTTATAAGTAGAAGACAAAAGGTAAGTTTAAGAAAGAAATGGCAGCTAGCTGTGGTAGCTCATGCCTGTAATCCCAGCACTTTGGGAGGTGGTGATGAGAGGATTGCCTGAGCTCAGGAGTTCGAGACCAACTTGGACAACATAGTGAGAGCTCGTCTCTACAGTAAATTAAAAAATCAAGCCGGGCTCGGTGGCTCAGCCTGTAATCCCGCGCCTTTGGGAGGCTGAGGTGAGTGGATTGCCTGAGCC
>CAUYQG010115758.1:0-53657 GCA_963574415.1 Tarsius wallacei | reverse complement strand
TATTTTTATTTATTTATTTTCTGAGTTGGAATCTCACTCTGTCGCTTAGACTGGAGTCCAGTGGCACGCTCACGGCCACTGCAGCCTCAACCTGCTGGGCTCAGGCAATCCTTCCACCTCAGCCTTCCAAGTAGCTGGAACCACAGGTGTGTGCCATCACGTCCAGCTAATTTTTTTGATTTATTGTAGAGATGAGGTCTTGCCAAGTTGCCCAGGCTGGTCTCAAACCCACGAGCTCAGGTAATCCTCTCTCCTCTGCCTCCCTAGGTGCCAGGATTATAGGCATGAGCCACCATGCCGGCTAATGTTTTGTTTTCTTTTTAATCCTAGAGGTGATTTGCATTCTGTCATCTAATCTCTTTGAAAATTCTGATTTCTCAGGGCTAGGTATTAACCATGGAAATGTCCCAAGAGTGAGCAAACAGAGGGAGGGGAAAGTAAATTTAGGAATCAGTTATAGCCACTCAAGAGTAGACTAATTTACTTTCTTTTGTACAAACAAAATTGCCTGTGCTTAATTCTCCAATCAAAGGAAATACATAATCTGCTCCAGTATCTTGACTGATCTACTTGCCTTTTGCACTGTGCTTCTTTCCCCCAAGCCTGAGAATTTGAAACATTATCTGGATATTTACAAATTTTCATTTGTCTCTCCTATTAGTATCAGTGCAGGGATGGCAAGTTTGATTTAAAAATTTTTAATGTACCGATAAGTTTTTCTTAAATATTTTAATGTAAATATAAGTTCAGCAAGTCCTTATACTCAATATTTAGATTACTTTGCATCCTTATGTTTTGGTCATTCTCTATTTAAAAAACAGATAACTGGATATTTTGTGGGGGGGAGGCACGTCTTACTCTGTCACCTAGACTGGAGTGCCGTGGCACAATCATGGCTTTCCACAGCCTCAACCTCCTGGGCTCAGGTAATCCTTCTGCCTCGACCTCTCTAGTAGCTAAATTTACATCTGGCTAATATTTTGATTTTTTTTTTTTTTTAGAGACAAGGTCTTGCTGTGTTGCCTAAGTTGGTTTCAAACTCCTGGATTCAAGTGATCCTCCTGCCTCAGTCTCCCAAAGTGCTGGGATTACTGGCATGAGCCACCCCAACCAGTCTGGATCTTGTTTTTAAACCAGTCTAAATGATCTTTAAAAAAAGAATTGTCTATATTCTTTTCTACAACCATAGTTGGTGTAATTTGCCCTACTGTTTCTACAATTCCCATTTTGTCCTCCTTTGCCTTCTTTTGTATCGAGTTTGGTTTTTCATTTTATTTTTCCTTCTGCTATTTTGGAAGTTACGTACTCCAATTATTCCCATAGTAATTACTCCAGAAAACTTAACATGTAGATTTAACTTAATGAAGTTCAAAATTAGCCAATAGCTTTACTCAACTCTAGAGTAAAATATTCAGAGTACTTTCATCATTACAAAGTTCTCTTGATTTGCATACGATTTTTCCCTGTGGTTTTGTCCTACCTTATTATTTTTTGAATTCACTTCTTACCTTGGCATCTTATTTTTTTAAAACTCTGACAATTATACACTGTCATTATAGTTGCATATAGTCTATATGCATTTAGGTTTACTCACATTCCTTCTTATGTCTTAGGCCTTCCTTCTCGGATTCTATTCCTTCTTTTTTAAATTTATTCTTTGAAAATTCTTTTGTTGCTGGTCTATGGTAATACTCTATCCTGGTTTTCGTTTTCTTAAGTGTCTTTTCTGTCCTCTCAGCAGATGTATTTTAAAGATATTTTTCTACCATCTTTAGCTTGTTGAGAATTCAGCTGTCATTCTAATTGTTGTTCTTTTTTAGGTAATCTTTCTTGTCTAGCTGCTCTCAAGATCGCTGTATCTTTTTCTGCTGTGAGATGACCATGTATTTAAGCGTGCTTTCCTTCTTCCCTTCCCCCCTCCCTTCCCTTCTCCCCTGAGAAATCTTCAATTCAGGAAGTGCAGGTGACTTTGGGTACTGCATCTCCCTACATTCTGTTATCTCTTCATTTCCCACTTCTCAAATACCTTGTACAGTGTTCTAGGCACATTTTCACCTCTGCCTTCCAACCAATTAATTGTTGTTTTCAACTTTGTAGTATGTGGTGTCATTCGTTGTTTATGTACATTCCATTATTTTACTTTTTTCATTTCTAAAAATTCTAGTTGCTGCTTTTTCAGATTTGCTCAGTCATTTGCGATGGGCTGTTCTTTCGTGAGACTTTCAATAACCTCTGAATTTCTTAAAACATGATATTTGCTCTTTTTTTGTCTGTGACTGGTTTTCACAATATTTACAGTCTTTGATTCTTCAGTTTGTGTTTTTTAACTCTCATTCATGGTGACTTGTGTATTTAAATTGTGAACTCCTGTTCCTTAGATACATACTTACCTGAGGATTCTTTGAAAGCTGTGTTTGTTTCTTGGAGGGAATTTGTATCTGTCTCTGTGGCACTACCAATGCATAACTATTTTGGGTGTGAATGTTTTTTTGGGGGGGGGTCGTCACATCCATAATAAGAATTTCAGTCCCAAACCTGTGATGCAGATCTGTTGATAAAAATTGTCCAAGGAGTGAGTTTTAGTTATATCCACTCTACGCATAGTCAAGGATGAGCCAGGCAAGGGTCCTCAACCACCTTCTAAGTGGTGGTGCTTCTTCCCTCTGATACAGCCACTCTGGTCTGGTCCCCCATCTGCTTGGATCCCAGCCTCCTCTTTTAAAGCCTGCTTCAGTACTGACTTATCTCTGTGCTTTTGAGCTTTCTTGGTATTTCTAGCCTTCTCAAAGGCAGCCTGCATTTAGGTATTAGTCACCATTTTCAAGTTTTCCTGGATATCTCTTCTGGAATGTTGTCAGAAATGGAAGCCCCAATGGTCTGTTTATGCAGGCATTTTTATCTTTCATGCCCAGTGATACTGAGGGAGGAAACCGCCCCCCCCAATCCCACAGATTACCCAATTGGGGACACCCATGACAAGGCCAATAATTTTATTTTTCAAGCATAAATGTAAAGAAAACGTGCCTACGAGGTCACTTTGACAGGAGGGTGGGAGTAGTTTAAATTGCATTTGAAACTAGATGGATTTTAAGGGGTTTTGTGATGACGGTTTTTAAAGTGGTTAAAATAAAAGGGCTTGGCGTTTAACATTTCATTCTTTTTAGGATCTCTCAGTGTATTTCATTCATTTTCTAGTATTGTTTCTAGCCATTTCATTGAAGGAGAATGTATTTGAAAATAGCATAACTCACAAATATTAACTTCTTCTGATACATAAATAGGAAGTGTGAGCTGGACTTTTATATTAAAGCATTTTGAATTATTATTTTACTTTTGGCATTGAAATGTTGTGTTTTAATCAAATTGGTTTTGCTTGTTTTAAAACAGGCCCCAGGCATGGAAGAGCTGATATGGGAACAGTACACTGTGACCTTACAAAAGGTGAGTCCTGCATATTTCATATGGTCTGCTCTTGATTTGATGGATCATGGATCTTATTTATTTTTGTCCACACACAGTTTTGGGGGTTTTTTTCCTTATGAAGTGGACAATGCATTGCAGGAACTAGCTGGCGAAAATGACCATGTTAAAGATTTGAATGCATGATAGTTTTTGTTGAAGGCCTGAATAATATAGAGCATTCTAGTAGTTTTTTTACTGCATTCACCTGTCTCCAGACAGAACAGGTTATAGAAGAGAGAAAAGGGAGGGAAAAATGAAAAAAAAAACCCCGTACGTTTAAGGATGTTGAGGTAGCTTTTACAACGTCTATAATTTTAATTATAACGCACATACCAATAAACTCCAGTGAGTTTAAAGGCCAAATGAAATAGGAAAAGATTGCCTGGACATGGACTCTGTTGCTTGTTCCACTCCTGATTCTATTGAAAGGGACTGAATTAATCGAATTAAAATTTTCTTCTCCTGTCTAGCCACTTCCATGGGATTGAAAGTATAAGTCGCTGGGCTCAGTAGTTCAGCCTATAATCCCAGCATTTTAGGAGGTCGAGGCGAGTGGATTGCCTGAGCCCGTGGGTTCAAGACCTAGCCGGGCAACTTGGTGAGACCTTGTCTCTACAATAAATAAAAAAAAATTAGCCGGGCATGGTAGCGCACGCCTGTAGTTATGTTCCGGCTACTTGGAAGGCTGAGGTGGAAGGATCACTGGAGCCCAGCAGGTCGAGTCTGCAGTGGCCAGGAGCATGCCACTGCACTCCAGTCTGGGTGACAGAGACTTCAACTCAAAAAAAAAAAAAAGTATAAGTCATACCCTGGGTGATTATATTTTGCTTAAATTTTCAAGTCATTTCACAGGTATTACCCTTCTTGTTAAAATAAGGTAATTCATACAGCTTCCAAGCCATGGAGTCTGCCACATAATCAGTGCTTAATAAATATATGTCAATTCCATTCCTTTTTATTCTGACAGCCGAGTTCAGGGTGGACATGATAAGGGTGTTCACCCCACTTTAAACAAGTGTAGGAGCCAAGAGTCTGTAAGTCATTGAGGATGACTGAGTGGGCTAGAACCACACTCATGGTCTTGAATTCCTATTGCATCAGGCTGCCTTGAGTCAGCATCACTCTGATTTTCCTGGGTCCTGCAGGGAAGGATCTTCTTCCTGCTCTGAATCCCTCCAGTCTGTCATTTCCTAGAGGGACTGTAAGTTCTCCTCACAAGGAGAGTTTTCCTAGGACCCTCAGAAACGTGAGCTTCGAACCTTGTCGTCAATGAAAATTAAAGGCATTGCTGAATTTAATGTCTGTTGAATTAATCCAGGTAGAACAAATGTTGCTGGGTCATTGCCCAAGTACCCACACTTCCAGATCAGTAATCATGATTTTATCAGTTGAAGGGGTTTTTTGGGGGCCTGTTTCAGTTTTTTGTTTGTTTTTTTTTTGAGTCAGAGTCTCATTATGTCACCCAGGCTAGAGTGCTGTGTCATGATCACACCTACCACAGCCTCAGCCTGCTGGAGTCAGAGGGTCCTTCCGCTTCTGCCTCCTGAGTAGCTGGGACTACAGTCATGTGCCACCACACCTTGCTAATGATTTTATTTCTTTGTAGAGATAAGATCTTACCATGTTGCCCAGACTGGTCTTGAACTCCTGGGTTCAGGCAGTCCTCTAGCCTCAGCCTCCCAGAGTGCTGAGATTACAGGTGTGAGCCACGGCACCCAGCCTTAGGTCTTATTGTTGAACTCTTTCTGACTCTTCTCTGTGCTCTTTCCCTGGGGAATTTCATACACTCTTTGATTTGTGGATCCCAAATTGACAGATGTAAGAGACTTTTTAGGTTTAGTATAGCAGATGGAGCTGCCTCTGCATAAACCCCAGGTGCCAGGTGATAGTGCCATCAGATTCAAAGCCATGTGATTAATAAACAACAACCCGACCTGTTTTGAGTTTGTGATTGTTTATAATCAGTCAGCCTAGTGGGCCCCACATAGAAATTTTTCTTTGGCTGGGGGGTGGAGGGTGAGCTTTTCTTTTCTCTCTGAGTAGATTTTCATATAATCAAAACCTGATTTAGGATTATAGTCACATATACCCATATCATCTGTATGAAACCGGGCTTAGCTTTTTTGAACACTGAAATGAATGAGGATTATATTACCTGGGTTCACTGTTATGCAGTGCTAGACCAGTCATAGATGTAATAAGTCTTTATTTCCTGTCTTCTGTGCTTGTAGAAAAAGACTTAATGCTTGACTCTCTCCCAAGATCTCAACACTAATTATATGTTCAGATCTTTATCTTTAAATTTCATTCACTTCTTTTTCACCCTGTATTAAAATGATCTAACTTGAAGCTTAAAGGTATACATTAAAAATACAGTTTTAGCATAGATTCAGGTTTTACTGGAGTTGTTCTAACTCAGACCAGCATGATGCAAAGAGGTAGGATTAGTGCTTCAAACAGCATACCCCTGTTTGAGCAGGAGACGTGATTTCCTATCTCTGCCAGCTTGTAGTGATAACTCCTGTCTGTCCTATCAATCTTTTTCCAGCTTTGGCAGGCTGTTTCTTTCAGACGAGGAATTTCCCTTTGTAAACCTGTCAGCTGATTGTGACAACGCTTTGTTTTGTTTCTGTAAGCCCATCTGTTCCTGAAGGTCTCTAGTTACTGATTCGACCTTGATTTTATTGAGTGCTTGTCATAAATCCTGAAAGCCACTTACGGAGGAATTTTTAATTTTTCTCCTAACTCCAATGAACAGGATTCCAAAAGAGGATTTGGAATTGCAGTGTCCGGAGGCAGAGACAACCCCCACTTTGAAAATGGAGAAACGTCAATTGTCATTTCGGATGTGCTTCCAGGCGGGCCTGCTGATGGCTTGCTTCAGTGAGTATCCCATCCCCCCACCCCTCTCCTGTCCCATCCCTGCCAGACCCACTGGTTGGCTCTAGATAAATATTTTTGGTTGGTGTCCACTTTTTAAAATTAAAATAATAACAACCTTTATAGAATACTTGAGAAGTCTTCAAGAAAGAACTGAGGCCGTAACACGTCCTGTTTGGACAATTCCTGAACCTTTGGGAACATCCTACCTTTGGAGGAAGCAGGACAGTTGTTTCCATAGGAGGATAGTTACAACCATCTGTCCTAGGTTTAGGAATCGTTTCTGAACATGGAGTTTATTTATTTATTTTTTGAGTTGGAGTCTCACTCTGTCACCCAGGCTGGAGGGTAGTGGCACACTTCTGGCCACTGCAGCCTCGACCAGCTGGGCTCAGGCGATCCTTCCACCTCAGCCTTCCAAGTAGTTGGAATTACAGGCATGCGCTACCTCACCCAGCTGATTTTTTTATTTATTGTAGAGATGAGGTCTCGCCAAGTTACCCAGGTTAGTCTCGAACCTGCGGGCTCAGGCAGTCCTCTCACCTTGGCCTCCCACAGTGCTGGGATTAATAACAGCTTGAGTTACCGTGCCCAGCTGAACATGGAGTTTAAAATTGGCAGCCTTTTTTTTTCTCCCTAATGCTTACCTAACATTGTTTATGTTTGTTTTAATTTATAGTCTTTAGCAAAATCTCCTCGTTAAATTCTTAGGAGACTTTGCTAATGATGGTTTTATTTGTAAGACGGTTGTGGAAATTGGAAAAATTTACTACAGGAAAGCCCCAAGTTCTCCAGCTTCCAGCCTTCTGGCCCTAAGAAGTAACACCATTTTAAAAGATGCATGCCTGAGCTGGGCGAAGTGGCTTACGCCTGCAATCCCAGCACTTTGGGAGGCGGAGGGGAGAGGATTGCCTGAGCTCAGGGGTTTGAGACCAGCCTGGACAATTTGGCAGGACCTTGGCTCTAAAATAAATCGAAAAACTATCCGGGTGTGGTGGCGTGCACCTGTAATTCTAGCTACTTGAAAGGCTGAGGCCACGGGACTCCAGCCTGGGTGACAGAGGAGACTCTGACTCAAAGAAAAAAAAAAAAAAAGATGCATGCCTGATTCTCACAGCTTACCTTCTCAGACTTCTCAGAGCAGAACTTAAAGTTAGATGTATAGCTGCGTTGGCCAGACAGCTCCAGAGTTCAGTTTCTCTTGCCCAAAATTTAAAGTCTTCTATAATCGTATCAAAATTAATAGCTTACATATGGAACAGTGTAAAATTTTAAAGTAATTTTTTCGGGTGAGCTGAGGTAATAGTTGAGATTCTGTGATCTCAAACTTTCTTCAAGAATCTAAGGCAGACTGAGGCTCATGCCTATAATTCCAGCACTTTGGGAGGCTGAGGCAGGAGGGGATGGCTTGAGGCCAGGAGTTTGAGACCAGCCTGGGCAACAAATTGAGATCCTGGCTCTACAAAAAATAAAAAACATTAGCCAGGTGTGGTGACACACACCTACAGTTCCGGCTACTCAGGAGACTGAGGCCGGAGGATTGCCTGAGCCCAGGAGTTTGAGGCTGCAGTTGAGTTCTGACTGTGCTACTGCACTCCATTCTGGGTGACAGAGCAAGACCCTGTCTCTAAATAAACAAATAAGTAAGTAAAATGAAAAGGATCTTAGGCCAATTTTTGACTTTTTTCACCCTTCATAAAAGCACACATGGAGGTACAACTACTGTTGGGGGGCGTGTCTGTAGACCTTGCACCCTGGGCAGTGGAGAACTGATAGAGAAATTCCTTTTGGTGTCTACACCCCGCCACCATTGAGTGCCTCCTGGAGTGACCCTGTGGTCTGGGGAGGGCAGGCCTCTTCTCCTCAGATGGTTTCCATTAGACATTCTCGGAATGGAGCTGTGTGGCCCCCAGCTTCTTTGCTCGGAAGTGCTCAGGCCAAGTTGACTGAGCTTTGCGAGCTGTCAGACACTGAGCCCTTTAATAAGCATTTCGGGTGGATTTGCTGCTTCTGTTTGTTCCTAGATAAATGATTTACAGTGAATAGATGGGAGTTTTTCATGACCCATTTTGTATTCTTGTTTGCAGAGAAAATGACAGAGTGGTCATGGTTAACGGCACCCCCATGGAGGACGTCCTACACTCATTTGCAGTTCAGCAGTTGAGAAAAAGTGGGAAGATCGCTGCTATTGTAAGTGCTGGGTTTGCTTCCTGCTCGCCTCAATGGCATTTTGTTTTTACGCCCAGAAGAAAATTACCACTTGCTTCAAAGTGTTTGACAGAATTACATAACCCAGGGACCCTCCTTCTTGGGTCCTCCATATTTTGGGGGAGTCCTTTCCTCGGGTCCTTCTTCTGAGACCAAGGATTCTCTTATCTGAGCGAGTTTGCCTTAGGAACTTAGACTGTTATTCCTAAGAGAATGAGCTAGATTCAGAACCCTGGGAAAAACAGAATTAATTTAGAAAAAAAACTTTCAGCTCAAAAACTCATTTGTCAAGGCCCAAACAAGATCTCTTAACAGTTCACAGAATAAGAGTTTCTTAGAGGACAGGGATGGTGTGTAGCATTGATTCATTTATTTACTCACTCATTCATTCAGTACACATTGGCTGAGAATTACTTAAGAGCCAGATGCCGCTAGGTCCTGGGGTCAGTCTGTGCCACAAGGCATGGTCACTCCAAGCAGGGCAGGTGGACACACAACATAAGAATTATAATAAAGTGTGTTTAAGGACAATGCCAGGGGGATATTCTGAATATATGGTATTTCATTTTTGTTCAACTTTATATTATGAATAAAAAGAAAAGTTGTGAAAGGTCAGTAGAATAAACATATATCTCCTAAAATGTTAATATTCTGCCTAACATGTTAATATTACTCTCTCTCTCTGGGTATATAAATACTCCTACATAATTTTGGCAAACCATTTGAAGGAAAGTTGCAGACATGACAGTTAATTCCTGGTTACTTCAACATGTGTCTCCTAAGAATGGGGACAGTTATCTACATAACTATAATGCTATAGTGTCTAAGAAAATTAGTAACTCCAGTATTATCTAATACCCAGTCCATAGCTCAAGATGTCTTTAATAGATGTTTTTGTCTTCCCCATCCAGGATCCAAAGTTCACTCACTTTAGTCTCTTTTAATCTAGAAAGGTCTCTCTTTCTCCTTGTCCCTCTTTGACCCCCACCCACTCCTTTAATGGCATTGACTTTTTAAAAAACAATTTAAAAAATGGATGCATAATAGATGTTCATAGTTCCAGGGTATACATGAGAATTGAATACATTCATATAATTTGTAAAGATTAAATCAGTGTATTTGGGCTGTCCATCACCCTAAATATGTGTCTTTTTGTTTGAAACATTAGAATATTCTCTTCAAGCTATTTTGGAATGTATGCTAGACTATTGTAAACTATAGTCACCCTACAGTTCTATCTAACACTAGGTCTTATTTCTTCTATCAAACCATATGTTTGTACCCATTAATCAACTTCTTTTCATCCTCCTTTCCCCTAGTCATTTATAGGTAGAATGTGACACTTTCTGGATTTTCATTTGAGTCTTAGAACTTAGTGGTTTAGGCCTCCTGGGCTTTTCAGACTGTAGAAGCAGGTTTTGGGCTTTTCAGACTGTAGAAGCAGGTTTTGGAAGGACTATTATTATTAGCTTGATTCAAGGCCCAGTACTGAGAGCTTCACAGTCATCGTCTTACTTTATTCTGACCCTGTGAGGTCTTTATTGTTCCTGTTTCCTGATGAGGAACCTGAACTTGGTGAGTTGGCGGGGACACAGTTTTACTGGAACTGGAGCCGGGGCTCTTAACCACTGCCTTCTCTAGGTTCACTTGTGATTGTCCTGCCTCCCCCCGTGTTTGTTTGGACGACAGGTGGTCAAGAGGCCCCGGAAAGTCCAGGTGGCCCCGCTGCAGGGCAGCCCTCCCCTGGATCATGACGACCGGGCCTTTGAGGCGATGGACGAGTTTGACGGCAGAAGCTTCCGCAGTGGGTACAGCGAGAGGAGCCAGCTGAGCAGCCGCGGGGGGCGCAGCCGCAGCTGGGAAGACAGCCCGGAGAGGGGGCGCCCCCACGAGCGGGCGCGGAGCCGGGAGCGGGACCTCAGCCGGGACCGCAGCCGCGGCCGGAGCCTGGAGCGGGGCCTGGATCAGGACTACAGGCCACCCCGGGAGCGGGACCGCAGCCGTGGCCGGAGCATCGACCGGGACTACGATCGAGCCTATCGCCAGGCCTACGACCCCGACTACGAGCGGGCCTACAGCCCGTTGGGGGAGTATAGCCGCAGGGGCCAGCACGACGGCCGCTACCCGGTGGCCCGGAGCCGCAGTCGCGACCACCTGCGCTCAAGCAGCCCCAGCCCCGAGCAGAGGGGGCAGCCGGGACACTCGGGCCAGCCAGACCCCGACAGGCCCATCGGGGTCCTTCTGACCAAAAGCAAAGCAAATGAAGGTAGGCGTGCTTGGTACTCGGAGAAAAGCCCCTATTATGACAGTAATAACTTTTTTTTGAGTTGGGGTTCTCTCATTTAGGCTGGAGTGCAGTGGCACTATCAGGACTTATTGCAGTCTTGACCTCCTGGGCTTAGGCTATCCTTACACCTCAGCCTCCCTAGTAGCTGGGACTACAGGTGCAAGCCACCATGCCCGGCAAATTATTTTATTTTGGTAGGGATGAGGTCTTGTTGGGTGGCCCAGACTGGTCTTTTTTTTTTTTTTTTGGAGTCAGAGTCTCATTCTGTCGCCCAGGCTGGAGGGCAGTGGCATGCTCACAGCCACTGCAGCCTCGACTTGCTGGGCTCAGGCGATCCTTCTGCCTCAACCTTCCAGGTAGCTGGAACTACAGGCATGTGCCACTACGCCAGCTATTTTTTTTTATTTATTGCAGAGATGAGGTCTTACCAAGTTGCCCAGGCTGGTCTCAAACCGGTTCACTTAGGCAGTCCTCTCACCTTGACCTCCTAAAGTGCTGGGATTATAGGCGTGAGCCACTGCACCCAGTTCAGGCTGGTCTTAAACTTCTAGGCTCAAGCAATTCTCCCACCTCTGCCTCCCAAAGTGCTGGAATTCCATTCGTGAGCCACCATGCCCAGTCAATAGCTAACTCCTTCATAGCACTAACATGTGCCCAGCAGTGACCTAAATGTTGACCCTTGTTGGTTCACTTACTCCCCAGAACCACCCTGTGTGGGAGTTACTCTTATATCTTTATGTTATAGACCAGGAAACTGAGGCACAGAAAGATTCATTGATTTGCACAAAGTTGTGTCATCAGTGGTAGAACCAGGCCCCAGAGCCTTGGCTTTAAACTGCTAGGCCAGTGCTTCTCAAAGCAGCATATCACCTGGACACTTGATAGAAATGCAAATTCTCAGGCCCCAGCCTAGTCGTGCTGGATCAGAAAACATGGGGTAGGCCCCTGGAGTCTATGTGTTAACAAGTTCTCCTGGTGATCTCGATGCATCTTAAGTTGGAGACAATAGAGGATAATACTCTGGCTATTCCTTTTTCTTTTTTTTTTTTTTATCAGAGTCCCACTCTGTCACCCGGGCTTGGGGGCAGTGGCACAATCAGAGCTCACAGTAGCCTCTACATCCTGGGCTCAGGAGATCCTTCCACCTTACCTCCCAAGTAGCTGGGACTACAGGCATGTGCCATCATGCCTGGCTAATTTGTTACTTTTTTGGTCGAGGCATGGTCTCCCTGTGTTGCCTAGTATGAAAAGTGCCGGGATTCAGGCATGAGCCATTGCGCCTAGACTTATTTCGGCTAATCTAGATTGAGTTTCTGCTCTATGCCCAGGGCTATAGTGAATAAATACTCTCTTATTTAGTCCTCACGAGGTGGTAGGAGGGTCCATTCCTGTTTTACAGGTGAGGAATACCGTGGTGCAGAGAGTTTCTGGTATGCCCATGGATGAGTGTGGCCCAGTCCACCTGTACCATGTTGCAATCCTGGAACTCTCGCACACACTTAGACACACCCAAGAGTCACTGAAGCCCAGTGCAGCAGCTAGAGAAGCTAGTAACACCTGCGGTTTCTAGGTGAGGATTCTGAAACTCAAGACTGGGGAAGTGACTTGCCCATGTCTAAAAGTCAGTAAGTAAGCGATGGAACCAGGCTGTGTCCCCAGAAAATAGGTGATAGGAAGCAAGTAGGTGAGTGAACGGGCCTTTTGAGCCTAGTGTTGAGATAGTCCTATCATCAATTCTTGTCTTCTGACTTTTAAAATTCCTGGGAACATATAACATCTTTTATCTCCTTTTGTTCTCTATTTGTTCTCATTCTGAAAGGAAGAAAAGGCAGAGAGCACCTGAGAGTGCAGAGTGAAAGGCTCCTGGCTTCTTAGGTTGGGGATTTGCATTTTAATAGCCTATTAGGTGGGAGTGGAGTTATGTAACCAAGTGCCTGTTGAAATAATAGAAGAGTAATGTGAGGATGTGAGTAATGGGATACATGGCCTTCAATCCAAGAAAATAAAGGGAAGTTGAGGTTGCGCCGTCTCTGAGGAGTGTGCTTCTTAGGAGGTGCGATAATTTCACAGATGCTTTAGAACCATTTGTAACGAGATAGTCTTTCATTAACCCCAAAGAATTGCAGACTAGGTAAAAGAACTAGAAATTGACGCTCCGTATGACCCAGCAATCCCCCTACTGGGAATATACCCAGAGGAACTCAATGCATTCTACAAAAAAGATACCTGCACACATATGTTTATCTTAGCACTATTCACAATAGCAAAAACATGGAACCAACCGTGCTGCCCATCAAAACTGGACTGGATAAAAAAATGTGGTGCATATGCATAATGGAATATTATGCAGCCATAAAGAAGGACAAATGGACTTCACAGCAACTTGGATGGATTTAGATAGAGTCTGTCGTACTCAGTGATCTGTCACAGCAACAAAGAACAGAATACCACATGGTCTCACTCATAAGTGCACCTTGAACTTTTACCATAATATAAGAACGGGATTGTCAGTAGCAGGATACTGCCAGTGGGCGGGGCTGGGAGGGATGCACAACATTAATAAGCGTACCTGATTTCAAACCAGACAAAGTGGGGACCAAAGAGAGGCCCAAACTTTACCTGTATGATGTTCACTTGTATACCTAATCCTGAATTGTACCCCGCATCTTTAAAATAAAATAAAATTTTTAAAAAGTTTCAGGCCAGGCACGGTGGCTCAAGCCTGTAATCCCAGCACTTTGAGAGGCTGAGGTGAGGGAATTGCCTGAGCCCACGGGTTCAAGAACAGCCTGGGCAACTTGGCAAGACTTCATCTCTACAGTAAAAATCAAAAAATGAGCCGGGTGTGGTGGCACGCACCTGTAGCTCCGGCTACTTGGAAGACTGAGGCGGAAGGATCACCTGAGCCCAGCAGGTCGACACTGGGGTAGCTGTGAGTGTGCCACTGCACTCCAGCCTGGGTGACGGAGTGAGACTCCAACTCAAAAAAAAAATTGCAGAGTAGAAACCATCCTGCAGCCAGCTTGAAAGGTAGTCTGTAGAGAAGTTTCAAGAAAGGCAGTTTGGCCTGAGACCCCCCTTCAGAGATGCCCATCCTATTGGTCGTGCACCCTGGATTCTTGGCACTGCTTTGCAAAGTTCTCTTCCTCTTACTTTTCCCCTTCTTCCTGTCACAGGGAAGAGCCACATCTGTAGATAATCATAGATGCACTTGCATATCAAGAACTTGAACATATAACAGTACTTTGTGGGCTATGCTCTGAGAGGTTCCATGACATTAAATTCCATGACATTACATTTTAAAACTGTTGCTTGCAACTTACTAAATTGATTTTAAGACCCCCTAATGGGTTGCAACCTAACAATTTAAAAAGACATTGTCTATACTAAGAGAATGCCCAAGTCATGACTGTTCTTAGTAAGTCAAGGAAAAAAAGGGACTTAGGTGCCACTGCTATATAGCATTTTATTCTTTCTTGGCTGTTTTGTTGCCTACACTTGGAAATCATTAAACAAAAAGTTCCAGTTTTAAGAAGAAGTATTTTTGTCACCTTTTGCTAAGGTTACACAGTAATGTAGCTATCACTGGCTAGGATTGCATAAGAAGTAATCTTTAAAGAAATCTGACAGGAAAGACCTACATTTGATTAAGAAAAATATGAGCTGAGAGCAGTGGCTCACACCTGTAATCCCAGCACTTTGGGAGACTGAGGCGAGAAGATTGCCTGAGTTCAGGGGTTTGAAACCAGCTTGGGCAACTTGATGAGACCTCGTCTCTACGGTTAAAATAATAATAATAATAATAATAACCTGAACGTGGTGGTATGTGCCTGTGGTTCCAGCTACCTGGGAGGCAGGAGGATTGCCTGAGCCCAGGAATTTGAGACTAGCCTGGGCAACACAGCTTAAAAAAAAAAAATTTAGCCATGGTGGCACGCATCTGTGTTCCCTGCTATTTGGGATGCTGTGGCAGAAGGATCTCTCGGGTTCAGGAGGTCCAGCCTGAGGTGAGCCAGGATCACGCCATTGCACTCCAGTTTTGGGCAACAGAGTCAGACCAGGGCTCAAAAAAAATAAAAATAAAAAAGAAACAGAAAGAAAGAAATATCTACAGACATATCAATACATCTGTTTGCAAACCTGGTACCAGTGCAGTTCTTAAAAGGACAGAAAAACCATTGATAGTAACCAGAAAGAAGTTACTACTTATGGACTGGGTATGTTGGCTCATGCCTGTAATCCCAGCAATTTGGGAGGCTGAGAAGGGAGGATCATTTGAGACCAGGAGTTCAAAACCAGCCTGGTTTCTAATGAGACCCCCATCTCTACTAAACAGAAAAAGAAAGAGAAAGCATAGCAAGCTCTATTTGTTTTTTTGGTTTTTTTTTTAGTCGGAGTCTCACTCTGTCACCCAGGCTGGAGCTCAGTGGCACGCTCACGGCCACCACAGCCGCGACCTGCTGGGCTCAGGCGATCCTTCCGCCTCAGCCTTCCAAGTAGCTGGAACTACGGGCGTGTGCTACCATGCCCAGCTTGTTAGTATTATTATTATTATTTGATTTATTGTAGAGATGAGGTCTTACCAAGTTGCCCAGGCTGGTCGTGAACTCCTGAGCTCAGGCAATCCTCTCCCCTTGGCCTCCCAAAGTGCTGGGATTATAGGCTTGAGCCACTACGCCTGGCCTCAAGCGCTAATTCTGCTAAATTGAGAAAGAGTTGGTTATCACTCCTGCTTGTATCAGCTCTCTGTTCTGGACTGTGACTGTTTGGATGGTCGTCATCCATGGAGGTAGACTCGCCCTTTCCTTCTCCTTTCTTGACTGTTGGCTTCCTGAAGGGGCAGGAGATGAACCTCAGTGCTTTTAATCATTGTGGTAAGATCTGTGCTGTGTCATTTTAAACTTATTTTTTAATCTGCTTCACAACTCTCCTGAATTGCAGAAAGCTATTTCGTCTTGTAATTATAAGATTTTTCAATCAGAACAAGAATTTTAAAAATATGGATGTGCCTGTTTTAAAACCCTCAAGGTTGTGGAAGCTTCCTGAAATAACCAAAATTCATCCTTAAAATATGTATATGTTTTTGCAGGTTTAGTATCTGGGGCTACAAGCCTGTGCCTCCACAACCAGCTAATTTTTTGATTTCTTGGAGAGACAGGGTCTCGCTGTGTTGCCTACACTGGTCTCAAACTCCCCTGGCTTCAAGCAGTCCTCCCACCCTGACCTCCTAAAGAGCTGGGATTACAGGCGCGAGCCACCACACACAGCCAAATTAACTTTTTACAAACATTTTTCCGTGGTCCTAAAGATCTGTCTAAATGTTCTGGACAAGTGAATGCCATGTGTATGTTTCTGTGCTTGTCTCCTAGAGTATGGTCTCCGGCTTGGCAGTCAGATCTTCATAAAGGAAATGACTAGAACAGGTCTGGCAACTAAGGATGGCAACCTTCACGAAGGGGACATCATTCTCAAGGTGGGACTGGGGTAGGGAGCAGTAGTGTACATGCTGGCATTCAGAGCCTATATCTCCACATTCAAGCACCAACACAGTGAAACTTGCCGTGGGGGTAAGATAGAGGCAGGAAGAACAACTTAGTGAGATGATTTTTATCACAAAGACCAGACTTGGAGGCCTGTAACAGTTTACCATTTGTTAAACAAACAAACTCCCCAAATATATTCTTCTTTTGTTTGTTTAAAGTTTTGGTTCCTCTTCCTTAAACCATGGAAAGATGAGAGGGAAAGTGGGTGGTATATGAATGCTGAATATTTAATAGTTCTTGTAAACCTCTCCGGTCAGGAAACACGTTCCAGTAGTAAACCAAACCATCGACTTGAGCTTGGAAATTAAATACATTAGCAGAGTAACTTACACTTGTATTTGGGATCCAGGCGTGCAGGATTCTGTTTTAATTTAAAGGAGAATTCATTTTTATTCGGTCAGTCATCCTAAAGCCTGTGTCTGTTTGAGTATTTGAGCAAAGCCTTTACATTTTTAGACAGGGAAAATACAAATTTTCTACTTAGTTGTAATTAATTATATTGTATGTAACATTGCTATTCATCATAAACACAGATCAATGGAACTGTAACTGAGAACATGTCTTTGACGGATGCTCGAAAATTGATAGAAAAGTCAAGAGGAAAACTACAGCTAGTGGTGCTGAGAGACAGCAAGCAAACCCTCATCAACATCCCATCATTAAATGACAGTGACTCAGAAATAGAAGGTAAAAATAAGAGAAGGCTGTGAGTTTAGCTGAAAGTCAGGAAGGTGTTACTTTTGTATCCTTATCTCTGTAGCATAGCCATCCAGCTGGGAATTAAGTTTCCAACAAAAGCCTCCCTTTTAGACTTTAATCCCAAAAGGTGAATGTTTGGTTGTTATTTGCTTATGAAAGTGTCTGTCTATGGCCATACCACCCTGAACTTACACAGTCTCATCTGAAAGTAAGTGTCCGTTGAAATTTAGTTTCCAATATGAAATGCTGGTGCACTTGCGAACTCCTCCCAGAGGACTCTTAATTAGGCCACTGCAAGCAAAACTGGTTAGTAAAAAAAACTATATGTAAGTGGTTCAAAGAACAAACCATATCATGTATACACTTGCTAATTGCTCATTCTTGCACTTAACTCATGTGGATTTCAAAAAGTAGTTATTAGAATTGCCAACAAAGAGAACAATTGGGAGGATAGCTAAAATAGCTAGAATTAACATGGCTAATACTGTGCTGTTCATTAGTTAGCAATCTGCATCATCTTTTATTTTTTATTTTTAAAAAGTTTTTTTTTTAGTTGGAGTCTCACTCTGTCACCTAGGCTGGAGTGCAGTGGCACGTTGACGGCCACTGCAGCCTCGACCTACTGGGTTCAGGCTATCCTTTTGCCTCAGCCTTCCAAGTAGCTGGAACTACAGACACACACCACCATGTCCGGCTAATTTTTTGATTTATTGCAGAGATGAGGTCTCACCAAGTTGCCCAGGCTGGTCTCAAACCTGTGGACTCGGGCAATCTTTTCACCTCAGTCTCCCGAAGTGCTGGGATTATAGGCATGAGCCATCACGTCCGGCTTACCTTTCCTGTTTTCTTTATTTGAGTATGAATTATACATAGAATAATATTTTAACCTTGTAAAAATTGTCAGTAAAAGTAAGTAGTCATAATATATCCAACTTAACCATTTGCTGTTGCTTTTGTGCAGAAAAGTTTAGAAAATACTAAGTCCCCAAGTTGTAAAACAGGTTTTTGTTGATTTTTTTTAGAAGAATTTCAAAAATATAACCTTAAACTTAGTTTAGTTTCCATTGTATCCAATACTGTTGGTCGCTGCTGTGGGTGCAATCCAGGAAAACAAAAGGAATGTGAGAAGTAATCCCAGCATCGAGGGGGTATCATCGAGTGGGATGAAAGAGAAATACACAATTCTGAATTTGGCTTCCTCTTTAGTAATTAATGCCTCTCCCTTAAAACAATGAAGTTTTTTTCTGAGGAAAGGCAGTTACAATAATGGCACATTTACTACCCACCTCTCTTCCGTTTCCCATGTTTCCTACCCAGCAAACAGTATAATTTCTGGTACAAGTCTTAAATATTTTATTAGAAAGTCTTTTCTTATTTTTGAAATTAGATATCTCAGAAATAGAGTCAAACCGATCATTTTCTCCAGAGGAGAGACGCCAGCAGTATTCCGATTATGATTATCATTCCTCAAATGAGAAGCTGAAGGAAAGACCGAGGTAAGAGGACGTGTATTTTCCCTTGCACATGTCACTGTGAATGTGCACACGTATGTATCTATGAAACGGTTATCTCGAGAAACACTAACAGGATGTATGCTTTAGTTCAAGAGAGGACACACCAAGCAGGTTGTCCAGGATGGGTGCCACACCCACTCCGTTTAAGTCCACGGGGGATATTGCAGCCACAGCCGTCACAGAGGCCAATAAGGAACCCAGATACCAAGAGGAACCCCCAGGTGAGGATTTAAGACCACCAGTTGCAATAGCTGTGCTTGATAATTCCAGAGCATGGCTGGAAGGAGATAGAGAAAGAGAAAATCATTCTCTCAGATGGAAGAGGCCCTCCTCTCTCTCTCTCTGTTAACAGTGAAAATCTATAAACAGCAGCTTTTTCTGTATGCCATTAGAATTGGTCACATTTTGTCATATTTGATGAGTTGAGGTCTTTTTGTCTCCCATTCTTGATCCCAACTCCATGCTCCTAACCCTGTCCTACCACCCTACAACTATCATCATAATCCTATATGCATAAACATTTTTCTATGGTTCTGTTATCTTGCACATGTGATTGTACCTTGCATTTTAGAGGTTCATTTCTCTTGTCACTTATTTTGAGAAGCCACTGGCAGCTTGTAGCGTCTTTTTGTTTGTGATGACATACATGTCGCATAAGATACAGACTTCCTTTTTTTAATTTTGTGATGTTTACATTTAGAAGCAAAGAAACTCCTGCTAGTCCAGGTTGATAACAATAGATGTTTTGAAATCCACAGCTCCTCAACCAAAAGCAGCCCCGAGAACTTTCCTTCGACCTAGTCCTGAAGATGAAGCAATATATGGGTATATATTCCAGACTCCTTTTTTCCTTTCTTCTTCCTTAGAACTCTGTCTCCTTAACTGAAATCCAGAAGAATGATGTTTTTTACCTAGAGATGGTGATTTTGCACACTGTTGGCTACTTTTTACCAATCTCTATTGCTAGTGCTTATGAAAAAGCAAAATCATTTACAAGAATAGCAAAATGTGGAAGTGGATGAACTTTGCGATTTTGATTTTATCTGCCTACTGGCTACTTTTCCAGAATGTTATTCTGAATATTTGCGTTTGCCAGATAAATACCTTCCGCATAGGTGAAATATTGCTAAACTATCGTGCCCAGTAGTGACTGCAGTGACCTGATGGTTCCAGTGCATGGGGGAGGGGGGAGGAGGGACAAGGAGGGACACAGTGCTCTGCACTTGATTGCAAGACCCCCTGGTTCAGCAGGGCTCAAGAGCAGCAGCCTTCAGGCTTAGAACCCTGTTCCCTTGGACAGATAAAGCCTGTGTCTTTTTTTGACAAGATCTGTATGGTGCCAGCAGGCTATCCTTTGGAGGAATCCTAAATTGGGAATCAGATGGCCTGGATTTTAGCTCTAACCCTGCCCTTTATTCACTTTCTTATCTTGAACGAGCAAATGTAAACCTCCTATAATTCTGCTTCTTCACCAGTAAGATGAGCCTACTGGTATTCATCTCACAGTCCCAAGGAAGATAAGATTGTGGAGTATCTGAGAAAAATGAGAGAGAGCTTTGTAAAACTATAAGTCACTCTATAGAGAGAAGCTAAATTCTCATATGCTATTCCCTCTTTAAAAAATATCTCCCGTCTTTCCTTTCTGAAACCAAATCTATTGCAGCCCTAATACCAAAATGGTGAGGTTCAAGAAGGGAGACAGCGTGGGTCTCCGATTGGCTGGTGGCAATGACGTTGGGATATTTGTCGCTGGCATTCAGGAGGGCACCTCGGCGGAGCAGGAGGGCCTTCAAGAAGGAGACCAGATTCTGAAGGTAAGAAAAGCCCAGCTCTGATTCTAGAAGTTTCTTGGAAGGAGTGGGCTTTTCTGGGTCCTTTCATAAGGGAGGAGAAAGTGATCCAGCATGTGGAAATAGACCAGCTTCAGGTTTGATACCCAGCATGAAGGTCTCTGGTCCTTGAAAGGGAATTCCTCTGTCTTCTCAGTCCTGGAACCCAAAATTCATCCCTGTGTCTGTGGGAATTTATCGTGTTTAAAATGCTTGCCAAGGTTTTCATTAGTCAGTAAGAGCTTACAAGAAAGATGTTTCAAAAAGATCTTCCTAATTTTTGGTTTTTCAGCGTGTTCCCCCTGCCTGGTTTCACTCTTAAGGCAGTGGCCCATAATTGAACAAAGGTGGGCGTTGGCATTAGATTGGGTGATCTGAATCCTGTCCTGGCTTCTTGTTAGTTCTTTGACCCTGGCTCACCCTGGGACTCAGGTTTCTATATCTGTTCAATGGGGATAAGAATACCTGCCTCAGAGGGACCCTGGGAAGATTAGACTAGATAACTCTAACAGTTCCCATCACAGAGTAGCAAGGTCAGTGTCCACTGTTTTTTCCCACTGGGAGATGACAAATAGCTGCCATTCGATATGTTAGTTACTTATATCTAAAATTGTCTGGGAAAGGGAATTCCTGATTAATCAAATATTTTTGCTTTTTTTTCCCCCTTAAGAAAGCAGGATTTATTGAGAGGACAGAAAAGCTTCCACAGTGGGAAAGGACCCAAGGGGATTGCCCTGGTGATTTTAAAGTTACTATATGTTTGTATAATTTTTGGTGTTAAAGAATTTTTAAGATGATAACTCTACTTTGACATTTTATGATATATAGATAATGCATTTTTTGTTGACCAGAATAAACTTGAAGAACATCAAGTGTCTCGTTACGATGAAAATATACAGTGTTAGAGAACTGTCTTTATTGGAATTTCTGTTTCTTTAAACTTGTAGTTCTTTTTTTCTTTTTCTTATTCTTTTTTTTCTTTTCCTTTCTCGCTCTCTCTCTCTTTTTTTTTTTTTTTAATTTTTGAGTCAGGGACTTGCTCTGTCGCCCAGGTTGGAGTGCTATAGTGTTATCACAGCTTACCACAGCCTCGACCTCCTGGCCTCAGGTGATCCTTCTACCTCAGCCTCCCGAGTAGCTGAAACTACAGGCTTGCGCCCCCATGCCTGGAGACTTTTAAAAATTTTTCTCTACAGATGAGGCTTTGCTATGTTGCCTAGGCTGAACCTGCAGTTCTTGTATATGAGTTTTTCCCCTAGTTAATTTTAGTGAAAAGTTCATCTATAATAAACTAAGGGATCTGGTAAGAGCTTCTAGGCTCAAAGAAGAGGGGAGAAAAAAAGTTGTAGAATTCCCAAAGAAGCAGACAGCAAAGTACAGAGCAGACGGGCCTCTTCCTTCTTGGCGTCTGGCCCCATTGTGGTAGTTCAGATTTCACTTCTGGAGCAGATGAAGGGCAAACCATGATCATGAGCTTTGTGCAAGCTTTCCAGTGAAATTCTAGACCCTCCTTGGCTCTGGTCAGGATCCTAGAAGACTACGTGTACCTGAGTGAACCTTGTGGTCCCGCACGATCCTCGGAAAACACCACTCACCAAATGCTGCAGATAAAAACCACTTCGAGTGCCAGCACCTACCAGTTTACGTTTGGCAAATATGCTCATGAAGAAGAAAAAGCATTTTTCTAACCAGTGTGAGGCCATAGGGTGACAGCTAGAAATTTGGAACTTTTGCTCCTTAAAGCTCAGGAATAAATTATTTTTGTTCTGTGGTGGGGGATGGGGGGGATTTTCTAAATTTCTGTGAAAAAAAGTAGCGAATTCACCTAAGGAGCTTGGCAGTCAGACCTCCCAGTAAGTCGTTAAAAGGCAGGGAGAGTTGCTTCAATGGTAATAAGTCATAATACTCAGCACTTATACTTAAGGAAGACACTGTGGGAACTGGCTTCTCTTGCAGTAATCCCACTTGGAGGTCAGGCCAATAGGTGGTCTCCTTCTTGGGGTGCGAATAAATTTTCTGCTGTGACTATAAAAGCAGCCCTCAGTTTCCACAAAGGGGTGAGAAAGATTGAGTTTGCCCATGGCCGAGAGAGCGGGAAGGTGCTCCACAATTGTAAACTATAGCTAATCCAGAATCCTCTTCAGACTCTCAGCGGACACGGCTAGGCCCTGCAGACTACTAAGTAGCTCATGAAAGAGGATATTTATTGGAAAGGACTGTACCATCTAACCTTCAAGTAGAAAAGTGCCGCCCTGGCTTTGTTCACTTTAATTTGTTTCGGCACTCCTTTACATGGCCTCATTGAATGTATGAAGTGAGCCGTGTACGTATGCTAATCGCTTTTTCCTGCTGTAGGTTTTTAAGCCTGCCTCTAATGGCGACAACCTTCGTGTGGGACAAAGGCATGAGTGTGCTGTGCGGTAGCAGGATATGTGTCTTGTCAGTAACAGAGACACATGTGCTTTTGTTTACTCCTGCTTGGCTTGACTATCCTTTGCTTGTTATACATCTGGTAGGGTCGTCATTTCTCTTTCAGAAACTTCTATGGGATGGAAAAGAGGGAAAAAAAAAACAACCTCCTAAAGCATATATAGTATTATTTTATTTTTTTCATTCGAGGTCTCTGTTGCCCAGGCTAGAGTGCAGTAGCACACTCACAGCTCACTGCAACATTGAACTCCTGGGCTCAAGTGATCATTCCACCTCAGCCTCCTGAATAGCTGGAATTACAGGCATGTGCGACCATGTTTGGCTAACTATTTTACATTTTTTTGTAGAGATGAGGGCTTGCTATGTTGTCTCTGCTGGTCTGGACTCCTGGGCTCAAGCAATCCTCCCACCTCAGCCTCGCAAAACATTAGGATTACAGGCATGAACCACAGTACCTGGCCCTAAGTTTGAATATTAGTCATATAAATATTTTAAATGTAGCTACCATGTGCACTTTAATTTTGACTGTTACAATTTTTGACTTAATCGAAGGTCTGTCTCACATGGCCACAGAGATAGACAGAAGGATTTCCAAGTCCCTCCCCCAACCCTCTGGCTTTGTCTTATTTAATAAATAAATACAAGCATACATGGTGTGTATAAAAACATACACATGGCCGTATATAGATAGAGATGTAGGTAAGTGGCACAAGAAAGGATTAGGCGCTAAAGTGTGATGATTCCTAATGGGGACAGGGAGGTAGGAATGACAGTGTCTTAAATAATATTGTTTCAAAGGAGAAGTTAACTTGATTGCTAAAGCAAGCATTCTTATAAAGCAACGAATCACTTTATTTTAAAAGCACCAAATTAGTATGTCTAATGCCCACTTTTACTTAATTATAAATTTTGGCCATTATTTAAGGCCCCACTACTGATGGGTTTTTTTCATTAATACAGCATTAATCTTGTGATTCAAAAGGATTTAATAATTGTCAGTGACTGAAGAAAATACTTCATAGGAATTCTGTATCTTTTCATTTCTACCATATATTATGAACATATCAGATACTTTAAAATAATTTTTGCACTTTACTTATTTGTAATTCTGTTTTAAAACAGTTTTGAAGGTACACAACTATGATTCAAAATGTCTGTTCTTTGTACCACATTTCAATTTTACTTGCTTTCTAAGTCATCTTCCAAAAGCTATTTACAGTGTCTTGCCAGAAACATGTGTGGGCCAGAAGTTTAAATATATAATGCTTTGTATTAGACTAATTGTCTGCCATATAAAGGTAATGCTCTTCAATTTTATAAACACATAGTAAGTGATAGAAGCTATAGGAGAAAGCTGGAATTGGTCAGAATCTTTATTTGCAGACTTTTATTTGAACCGTTTAAAAATAACATGAGTGCTGGGCCAGCATGCTCATTTGCCACAGACCCCACTACTCCCTATGGCATTATAGTTACCTGTTTCGTACTTGTATATTATCTTCCTGGCCACCTCCAAAGGAGGCTCAAAAGATAAGAGGGAGACAGAAACAACTACAAGAAACTCTAATCTGAGTCAGTGACAAATCCTTGATTAAACAACTTATCTCTAAGGGGTGGTTGACAGTAGGGAGGCAAGGAGGCTATATGACACCCACACAACTAGGCCCATAGCAAAGTGCTGGGTGGGAGTGGGCTTGAGAATGGACACCAAGGACTTCTTTATATTGTGGTTTTGCCCTGGGCAAGCCCTGATAAAAACAATAAGCCAAAATCTCAGGTGGCACCTTCCTATACATTTCTTTTTATGTGTAATTTTTAATCTTTTTCTGTTTTTCCTTCCTGCCAGGTGAACACACAGGATTTCAGAGGGCTGGTTCGAGAGGATGCTGTTCTCTACCTGTTAGAAATCCCCAAAGGTGAAATGGTGACCATTTTAGCTCAGAGCCGAGCTGATGGTGAGCAAGTTTGGTCATTTTTTAGTTAGGGGGAGTTGGAAGTATGAGATGTCTTGGGACCAGAATAGGCCAATCTGAGCATTAAAAAATGGAAGTGTACCTTGACACCTAATTCCTGGGCCACAGGTTTGTGGAGAAAATTTAGGTGCCATTTAACCTTCTATAAAAATGTTTTCTAAGCACCCACTAAAATCATTTCACTAGTTGTGTCAGTTTGTAATAAAACTGCCTTTCTGAGCCGTGACACATTCTTAAGTTCTGCCTAGAGTTATCAAGTTTCCATATGACAGACACACATGTCGGTTGGTGCCCACATTAACCCTTAACCAGTCTGACAGATTGCTCCACCTTTCTAGACTTTGTTCTCATCTGTAAAGGAGGGGTTGGAAGTATCTTCTCGGTCTACTTCAGAGGTTGAATGGCAACTGTATTAGTCAAGGCCGTCAGAGAAACAGAACCAATGTGAGATAAAGAGATTTATTATAAGGAATTAGCTTGCATAATTATGGAGCCTGGCAAATACCATGATCTATGGGGCAAACTGCTGAGGATTTCATTCTAGTCTAAGCCCGAAGGTCTGAAAACCAGGAGGACCAATGGTGTAGTTCCAGTACAAAGGCAGGAAAAAAGCAGGTGGCCTTGTTTGGAGGCCACCACCTCTTACTGGAGAGGGTCTGGTTTTTGTTCTCTTCAGGTTTTCAAAAGATTGTGTGAGGCACACCCATGTTGGGAAGAGCAATCTGCTTTACTCAGTATACCCATTTACACATTAATCTTATCCAGAAATGCCTAGAATAATGTTTGATCAAATATCTAGGCACTTCATGGCCCAGACAAATTGACACATAAAATGAACCATCCCAGCAACTCATGAAGTTAGTTACTCATCCTTCTTCCTGTTGGAGCTGGGATTCCCTTATAGCCTGTGCACAGAATAGAGAGAAGCTAAAGGGCTGATCGCTTCATCTTTCTCTAAGCCAAATGCTGCAAACAATTCTTTTGTCTTTCAGTGTATAGAGACATACTGGCTTGTGGCAGAGGGGATTCGTTTTTTATAAGAAGCCACTTTGAATGTGAGAAGGAAACTCCGCAGAGCCTGGCCTTCACCAGGGGGGAGGTCTTCCGAGTGGTGGACACGCTGTATGATGGCAAGCTTGGCCACTGGCTGGCTGTGAGGATCGGAAATGATTTGGAGAAAGGCTTAATCCCCAACAAAAGCAGGTATCTGAGGTCACATTCCCACACACCCTTCTTGGTCCCTCCCCCTGCAGAAAACAACAGAACCCCCCCCCAAGAGGAAACCCCGCGCGTTCATTATTTGTCTCATCTTCTTGTTTATGGCGAGTGACCCAAACTGAACTACCAGGTGGCTTGCTGTATTTAGCCTCACGTGGTTGGTTGTCGTCTGTGGCTGTGTTTGGACAATTTCCTAAGGGCTATCCGCTGCCTTGTAACAGTGTATGAGGGAGACACTGAATGGCTGTGGCACACCTCTTAGAGACAAGTCACCCTTGCCTGCTGCCTGATCTTCATCCTTAGAGTGGTGTATGCACCCCGTTGAATACTTGCTGGTTGACTGACAGTGCCAGGATTTAGAAAAGAGATCTGTGTTTGAGAAGGAGTTCCAGATACGTTTACTGTATACCTGCATATCAGAAGGAGTCAAACTTAGCGTGTCTATTACTAAGTTACTTCTGGTGGATTTTATAGAGACCCAGCCTTTTCCTGCCTCCATTTGAGGTCCCCATGTTTCCCACCCTCTGAAACTTCACTGCCAAGTTAGATCTTCTCTGGTCCAAGTTCAGTGGTAAAGTTGACCAGATTTGGTTAATGACGTACCCATTGGCTGCGTTTTCTGGCTTTAGAGATTTACTGCTCGTGCTTTCTTCTCTCAGAGCTGAACAAATGGCTAGTGTGCAGAATGCTCAGAGAGACAATGCTGGGGACAGGGCAGATTTCTGGAGAATGCGTGGCCAGAGATCCGGGGTGAAGAAGAATCTAAGGAAGAGTCGGGAAGACCTAACAGCTATCGTGTCTGTCAGCACCAAGTTCCCGGCGTATGAGAGGGTTTTGCTGCGAGAAGGTGAGGAAGCCACATGGGGCCAGGAAATGATCCGACTGGGCTCTGAGCCTGTTTCCCTTCACGTTCAGATTGTAATGGTCAAGTTCTACCTTACCTGTGTCATTTATGCCAAAGCCAGTTTATAAAGTTGGAATTATATTTTAGTAAGGAGTATGACTTAGAAGAAAGTGAGCTGTTCAAACTCCTAAATGGAGGCATATTTCTACAACCAAAAAAAAAAAAATTAATGCCACCATTCAGAAGTTTTCATATATTGCCAGTAGCAAATTTTTATCAATATTTACCAACAGCAAAAGGAGTTTGAGGCTGCAGTGAGCCATGATCGTGCCAGCCTAGGTGACAGAGCAAGACTCTGTCTCTCATTTTAAAAAAAAAAGGTGAGAAGCCAGGTGCAGTGGCACGTGTCTGTACTCTCAGTTACTCAGGAGGCTGAGGCTGGAGGGTTGCTTAAGCCCAGGAGTTTGAGTCCAGCTGGGCTGACATAATGAGGCCACATCTCTTAAAAAAATTTAGGGACACCCCCTCAGGTCCCCTCCCACTGTGGGAGCTTTTCTGACCTCTCATTAAATCCTGCTTTCTCACTTAAAAAAAAATTTAGGCTGGGTGCAGTGGCTCATACTTGTAATTCCAGCACTTTGGGAGGCTGAGGTGAGAGGTCCACTTGAGGCCAGGAGTTCAAGACCAGCTTGGACAACATACAGAGACTGTGTGTGATGGTGCACGCCTATTGTCCTAGTTGCTTGAGAGACTGAGGTGGGAGGATTGCTTGATTCCTGGAGTTCAAGGCTGCAGTGAGCCAAGATTGTGCCACTGCTCTCCAGCCAGGGGACAGAGTGTCTCAAAAAATTAAAAAAAATTAGGTCAGTATTTGGTTGGGTGAAAAACAGATTGTAAAAATGTTGAGGACAGTGAAGGCATAGTCTTCAGAAAAGAGCTGGGCTGTTCTGGGGATAGGAGAACTCACAATTTCTTTCATGTAGTTGTGTTATTTTTGAAAGCCTGTATGATACTTTACTGCTTATCTTAACAGCTAGGCAAACGTATATGTTTTAATGGCCGTTCTTGTCTCATTTCAGCTGGTTTCAAGAGACCTGTGGTCTTATTTGGCCCCATAGCAGATATAGCAATGGAAAAGCTGGCAAATGAGTTACCTGATTTGTTTCAAACTGCTAGTAAGTCTGTCAGGTTTTTTTTTCTCCCCAGATTTTTATTCTGAATAATTTCTATCAAACAGAGAAGTTGAAAGAGTAATGAACATCCATATATCCTTCACCTGGAGTCACCAGTTGTTAACATTTTGTCATCCCATGCCCGTACACACACATGCACACACAATCAGATGCCTCTAAAAATTTCTGCTGAACCATTTGAAAATTTAAGTTATAAACATAACACTTTATCCCTGAATGTTTGTGTGACTCTCCTCACAACAGGGACATAGGTCTGCACAATCACAATACCATTATCAACCTTTAATCCCAACACTTTGGGAGGCAGAGGAGAGTGGATTGCCTGAGCCCAAGGGTTTGAGACCAGCCTGGGTAACTTGGTGAGACCTCGTCTCTGCAATAAGTTAAAAAAATTAGCCAGACGTGGTGGGCACATGCCTGTGGTTCCAGCTACTTGGAATGCTCAGGTGGGAGGATTACCTGAGGACAAGACTGTGGTGGCCGTGAGTGTGCCACTGCACTCTAGCCTGGGCAACAGAGTGAGACTGTGACTCCAAAAACAAACAAACAAAAAACCAATACCATTATCACAGATAAGAAATGTAACATTGAGACAATACTGTTTAGTATGTAGTTCATTTTTCGGATTTCCTCAATTGTCCCAATTATGTCCTTCATATATTTTTTTAAAATTTTTATGATATAACCAAGGATCATGCATGATGTTTGATTTTTATGTCTTCTATTTTCTGGGGTATGTGTGTGTGTGTGTGTGTGTGTGTGTTGTATGAGACATTTGAAGACTCCAAGCCAGTTGTCTCATAAAATGCTCCCTACTGGACTGGCCTGTTCCTTCACAGTTAGATTTTGTTAGCAGATCCCACTGCATCTCATTAGGAGGCACCTAATGTCATGCACCCTGTCATTGCAGATGCTAGGTTGGAGCATTTGGTTGTCACTGTTTTCTAAACAATTATTTAGCCCCCTGTTTTTGCGTTTGCAGAAACGGAACCAAAAGATGCAGGCTCTGAGAAATCCAGTGGAGTAGTTCGGTTGAACACTGTGAGGCAAATTATTGAACAGGTGAGAAAATTCATCCAAAGGCCATGTTGTCAGAAAGAATTGGATCATGGTTTGCTGCAGTCACCTTTAGAATAGAATCTATCTTTTAGCAATCATTAAATGTTAATGATACAAAATTAATGTAAATGCAGGACATTTTACTGTGGAAGCCAGTCACTGTTCTGTGGCAGTTAACATTTTATTTTTTTCAGTTCCCAGCACTATAGCAAATAATCTGTTAATTCATGTTATCAGAAGTTCTGACAGATTGATGGTATTGAAGTGGACATATATATGGAAGGGAATGTTTTCTGCTTTTTGACTTAAATTATACTTAAATGACAACTTGTATCTGTTGCAGCCTTTACTATTAAACTCTTCGATGCTGTATGACTTTACATACCCACTTATGTAACTTTCCTCCATTCGTAACAGGATAAGCACGCACTATTGGATGTGACTCCGAAAGCTGTGGACCTGTTGAATTACACCCAGTGGTTCCCGATTGTCATTTTTTTCAACCCAGACTCTAGACAAGGTGTTAAAACCATGAGACAGAGGTTGAATCCAACATCTAACAAGAGTTCTCGCAAGTTGTTTGATCAAGCCAACAAGCTTAAGAAAACTTGTGCACATCTTTTTACGGGTAAATGAAATGTAAAATGTAGTCTCTTTGTCCCAAAATGAGAAATATAAAATTGGAGAATGGAAGAGATAAAAAATAATGTGAATGGAGAATTTGAACTCCTTTTTGTGACATTTTGAAAAATAGTTAATCCTGTAAAACCAGGTATATTATACCCATGGTATTTATATATTGAACTTTGCAATTTTGACTCTTTAGAAATGATCGTAAAGATTCAAGATGTGAAAATAAAAAATTTAAAAGTTAAAAAAAAAAAGATTCAAGACATGGTTATATTTAGTCATTTTGATGAGGTTCACATATTTGTGGGAACTGCAAGACTGGAGATGAAGTCCAGCCCAGCACCTACGTCTCTTCATAGATTTTGTCATTTTTTTTCTCTGCTTACTATCAATGCATGCACTAATTTGCAAAGTGATAGGAACTTGGTTTCATTATTTTAAAATGTCCCCAAAATTGGCTAGGTATGGTGGCTCTCGCCTATAATCCTAGCACTTTGGGTGGCTAGGGTGGGAGGATTGCTTAAGCCCAGAAGTTCGAGACCAGACTGGGCAACATAACCAGACCTCATTTCTACAAAAAAAAAAAAAAAAAAAAAATTAACCCGGTATAGTGACTATTCAGCTACTCAGGAGCCTGAGATGGAAAAATAACCTGAACCCAGGAGCTTGAGCCTGTGGTGAGCTGTGACTGTGCCACTGCACTCCAGCCTGGGCGACAGAGACCCTAATTCAAACAAACAAAAAATTGGCCGGGCGTGGTGGCTCATACCTGTAATTCCAGCACTGATTGTATTCGCATTTGACCCTTGTTTTACTGTCACTTGACTGTTCTTGTTCAAGAGAGATACATTTACCACTGTGGCCGAATGTTGTCACTGAGAGAGAGAGAGTTTCACTAAATGCCAAGGAGGAAGTGGCCCATCATAAACTAGATTTCTGTGAGTGTAGACTCTTCGGCACTGGTGCCTTTGGTATTTTCATGTATATCGTTTCTGTCCTTTTTACTGCCACTAGTAATTAGTATTACTGTTGCCATAGCAACAACGAACGGTGGTACTGGCTGTTTGGCATCCTTCTGTGTACTGGCTTATTAGGCCACAAGAAAGACCCAGCAGCTTCTGCACAGTCACAGAACGAGTGTCTGGCTGAGCCCAGACAGAAGCTGAGTCTTTGACTGTGTGTTGCAGTATTGCACATACATTGCACAGCACAGTACTGTAATACCAAAAGGGTCGTATAAGGCAACTCCTCCTTTTCACAGAGAAGAAAACCAAGGTCCTTGAAGTTAATTATGAAGTTAATAATATGAATGAAGTTAAAACTAACCCCTCTTCGTTACCTACCCCCACCCCTGCACCTTGGTGTGAGCCCACTGAATGTCTAGGGGCTTCCCACAGATAGTTGGATTTGGGGTTCATGTGAGAAATCAGGGAGGGCAATAATGGGTTGTGGAGGAAGAACCAGACTGAAGGAGGCTGGGCAAGAAAGAGAGCAGGGCAGGAGAAGGTAGCCGGTGACTGGGGGCTCTCTCTTTCTCTAACTGTGAGTCTCTCTTTCTCTAACTGTGAGTCTCCATTATTTGCTGTTTGAAGCACAGGTCGCAGTAGCTGGCTAAATCTGATTGAGGATCTTCATGTGTGTGGAAGGAGTTAGCAACACTTCCTTTAGCTCTGCTCATAGATGGCAAGATCCTTGAAGGCAGACGCTGAACATTATCCGGCCCTATGTGCCCGAGGCCAGCAAACGGGCAAAGCTTAAGTGTTTGTAACTTACATTAGAACTGCTTCTGACATACCACACCATTTCTTGCCTAAGCTAGTCAGGAAGTTGAACATTTTGGGATAACTAAAGTCAGAGGTTGGTGTGGAAACATACACTGTGAGCACTGAGTTTCTTTTAGAACTTGATTTTTTTTTTTTTTTTTGAGTTAGATTCTAAATCTGTTGCCCACGGTGGAGTGCAGTGGCACAGTCATGCCTCACCGTAGCCTTGCCCTCCTGGGCTCAAGTGATCCTTCCACCTCAGCCTCCCAAGTAGTTGGGAGTGCAGACATACGCCACCACACTCGGCTAATTTTTAAATTTTTTTGTAGACATGAGGTCTTGCTATGTTGCCTAGGCTGGTCTCGAACACCTGGGCTTAAGCCTCAATCCTCCCGCCTCAGCCTCCCAAAGTGCTGGGATTACCGGTATGAGCCACCATTCCTGGCCTTTTCCAGAACTTTCAAGTGACTCATTCTCATCATAGATTGCCAGTCTCTCATACTGAATTGCGCAGTCTTCAGGATAGATGGTATGGGGGTGCTCAGTAAGCCCCAAGATTTTCTGATCTTTTCAATATTTTTCTAGGCTTCTCAGTTGACTCCCTAAAGCTGCAATAGTGGCCTCATTAAGCAATTTTATTCTCCATCCCCCTCCCATCCCACTCAACTCGGCTGGGTTGTGACTTGATGCATATGCTATGGCCAGGATTTCTGGTCTTCACACTGGAGCGGTGGGACCAGACAGAATTAGTATTTTATAGTTCTGATTTCAAATGTATGGCATTTTTATGAATAAGAATAATAGAACTGCTTTGATGAACACAATAATTTGAAATCAAGCTTTGTGTTGTGTGTAGTTTCACCAGACTCAGTATCCTTTTTTTTCCCTTTTGCATGGTGATAAAAGAAAGCTATTTCTCACAGATGAGTGTTTAATGATGATGATATTAAAATGGTTCTCCTTACAATCTCAAAGTATTCTTCAGTTAAACAAGAGATTTTCCCAATAGCATGGTGATTTGTCGAAATAAGTTTAAATGTTAGGCTTGACCCCCTCCCTTTCCCTCAACCAATTTTTAAAAATTTAACTATAAAATACATTTGCATGTATATCTCACAATTTTTTGTTTAATGAGGTTTCAATTACATGCTTTCTTCGAAGCACTCAGTTCATGGTTTGAAGACTACTGAATTGGAGCCTTGGATTTAGAGACTCAAGTGGGATTTTAAAGCACCATGATTTAAAATAAGTAAATAAAGAGATTCTAGCCCTTTGACCAGCTTTGCGGGCTTCATTAAAGTGAAATTTATATCCTTTGGTCCTGAGACTTTGGAGGTGCTGAGCAAGTTATATATTGTAGGAAAAATGTTTATGTCATTATATAGTCTTTGAGAAAGTGTTGGTGGCGGGAGGGTGAGTCTGAAAATACCCCAACTGCAGTTAGGTGATTCTTGGTTTCTGAAGGAAGTGTAGACAGTCTAGTTGCCCACAGAAAGCAGAGAGCAGATGCTGGGCCCACAGCCAGGCACTGTGGCTAAGATTTACCCATTTAGAGGGGTCTAGCACTCCAGTGTTGACCAAGGCACAGAACTTTGTTGAGATTTAATCTACACACCATGTAATTCACCCATTTAAAGCATACAACAAAGTGGTTTTTAGTTTACTCAGAGTTGTGCAGCCTATCATCATGGCCAACTTTAGAACAACAGTTTCATCACCCCCAAAAGACACCCCACACTCATTAGCAGTCATTCCCCATTTCTCCCTCTCCCTAACCCCTCCAGTCTTACTTGTCACCTTTTGCTGGTTGCTTTTGGTGCTTCCCAACACCCTCAGCTGGGGAGAGGAGGTAGAACTGATGCCACATGTGCCAGGGCTGGGCATGTGTGTCTTCAGAATCTCCATACTCCTAGCCAAGGTTGTGGCTGAGTGGAGCATCCTTTCAGTGTTTCACTTTCTAGAGCTCGAAAGATGGATTAAGCCCATTGAGAAAGTGTTGGTGGCGGGAGAAGGGGCCTAACCTCTTGTTGGAAGGGGCCTAACCTCTTGTTGGAAGCAACAGGTGATTAGCTAATACTTCTCTAAGGCAAAGAACCTGAAAAGCCTAATGAGCAAATCTAACAGTGGGCCTAAGGTCAAGGGAAGGCTACTTGTTTAAAAGAGGTCAAGTGCATGAGTTGGATGTTAGGAATTTAGCAACTGTGAAGCTTATGTTTTTTGTTCATATACTTGCTTGTGAACTTGGTAAGAGGTTTTGTGACTTTCTTCATTCAGGAGACCTGAACATATTTTCTGCATTTTATAAGTGGCCCTTTTAACTTTAGGTTTTCTTTATGATGAATATAGACTGTACTTATCCCCGACGACTCCAACATAAAAGTGCATCATTTAGTCTCTGGGGTGCAAAATCTCACTTTGGTTTTTAAGTACTATGACATTGTATTTTAGATATGAGTACAATAATCTTTGCAAAGTACCATGATGAGAATATGGAAGTTCATGAAATCAAGGTTAATTTTCCTTGGGTTGTCCAATGGATCAATTTATTCTAGTGCTGTAAATAATTAATAACCAAGGAAACTGTAAGCTTATTCAGAATTTTCCAAGGTCAATGTTAGAACTTCTTAAATGAAAGAAAGCTATGTTACTAGAAAGAAAACTTGAAGCATAGTTTCTTATAAAATTTGCTTAATGGTTCCTTTTGGCCTTAGAAGTGATGATACTTAGTGTCATGTCCTCTAATAAAAGTCCATGTAGGTTAAGAGAAATTCTAATTTATCTGCAGTCTCATAATTTTAGGTACAATTTAATTTATTATTCTGGACCAATTTGCCCATCTAATTTTACTCCATTAAGTCCATAAATACATAAATACGATTGCATATCTTGTGTTTTGTTGATATTTATATCTGTGCTCTAAATTAGTGCTTTTAGATGGGTTCATGTCATGTGGTGGCTAAGGCCATAGGCTCTGGAATCAAACTTCTGAGTTTGTATCCAGGCTGTGCATTTGCAAGCTGTGTGGTTTTAGGCTAGTTACTTTCAGTGCCTCAGTTTCTCATCTACAAGATGGGCGTGATAGCAGTACTTTTCTTGCAAGGTTTGTGTAAGCATGAAACAAGTAAGGCACTTTCGTGTAAGGTACTTGGAAAGTACTTGGTCACAGTAAGAGCTATTATATAAGATGTATTTTGATCTGAATAGAAAATGTATATTCCATGAATGTATACCAGTGGAGGTTGGTTAGTCTGTATGCATATTCTAAAATGTTTACATCTATCAAAATGATATATAGTCGACTGTCTGTATCTGTGGATTTTATATCAATTGACTCAACCAACCACAGATTCAAAATATGGGGGGAAATTATGAATGGTTATGTCTATACTAAACGATATATAGACTTTTTTGTGATTATTTCCTAAACAATACAGTATAACAACTATTTACATAGTGTTTATATTTATTGGGTATCATAAGTAATCTAGGGACGATATAAAGTATACGGCAGGATGTGCATATGGCAGGATGTGCATAGGTTATATGCAAATACTATGCTATTTTTATATCAAAGACTTGAGCATTGGTGGATTTTGGTGTGGGGCAGGTCCTGGAACCAATTTCTTATGGATGCTGAGGGACAACTGTACATTTGTTACCATTAGTATTTTATTCGAGGTAGCCAACAGTATGTTAGTATATATTTTTCTTATTCATCATATACATGTCTATGTAAATGATATTTAAAGTGTAACGCTTGCATGTTTTAGATGTGTTACCTTTGCTCCTAAAAACACACATAGATTGCTAAAATTAAAAATAATTAATTTCTGTAATCCTAAAGAAAGGCAAAAATTTTTTTTAAAATTTTTCTGAAAATCTATTTTTAGCATTATAATATTCATCTGTATTGTGAACTCAAACAGTAGTTAATAGTTTTAATTGTATTCACCGGAGAGGATTTAGTATTCAAATTTGTGCAAACCTTGTTTGCATTTGCCAAAGTTTTAATTCAGATATGACAGAAATGACTATGAATTATGTCAGATAGCATTCTTAAAAAGTATTGTTGTAGAAATGATGCAGATGTCTTTGTTTACATTTCTGTAGCTACAATCAACCTAACTTCAGCCAACGATAGCTGGTTTGGCAGCTTGAAGGACAGCATTCATCACCAGCAAGGAGAAGCAGTCTGGGTCTCCGAAGGAAAGGTATGTGGCATCTGCTGCTATGAGGTGAGAGTCCGTGTTCTGAATCTTTTCTCAAGAGGGCAGTGAATGTAGTACAACCATGCCCATTTGAAGTGATGCTCCTGTGTTTGTTAACAGAGCTTGAACTTTCCTAAGTTCTCTGACCAAGTAATAAAAATGAAGGGACTTTTAAAAGAAAAGCAGAATGTGACCTGTGTAGCCCTACATTCACTTCCCTTTGACTTTTAACGTAGTAACTAGTGTTGTATTCCAAGTACACTAATCAGAGCTTACAAGATCTCATGCTGAGCTCCACAGCTTACTAAGAATATGGGAAACTTAGAGTGCAGACGAGAGGTGAGGTTGAGGAATGTGGGGAAGATGGTTAGAAATTTGTAGAAAGGAGAAAAGCTAATGGTGTCGGAATTGCTTGCTTAGAACAAGGTTGGTAGAGAATGCACCATAGATCTAGGAGTTTCAATAGGTGACATAGGAGCATTAGGGAACTTGTCTTGTCTAGGCCTCTCGAATTGGATAGCTTCTCACCCATGGAGATAGTTTACACACCGCTTTGCTGCGGAGAGGAAGAAGGGAGATTATATAACCTGTGGTCCTTTCATTCTGGGAGCCTTTGGTGTTAGTGTCCTGTACTCTGACTGAATTGAGGTAGTTTGTGAGACTTTACAGTGACTACTTTTTTGTAGAGTTGACTAAGTCTTGCTCTTTGAGAACTTGATCTGTAGTCAGATGTATGGCATCTGTGAAGTGCTTACAGTCTGGAAGGCACTCTGCTGGCTTCCCTGGGAAAGATGCATTGAACAGGACATAGCTTCTGTCCTTGAATTTGAGAATCTTGTGGAGGAGTGGAGATGTGTGTAGCCCAAAGCCATGAGAGAGGAACCAAGACAACAGACTGGAGAGGAGCCAGATTTTGAAAGGCGAGATAATTGGAGGAAGCATGGCTTAGTTGTGGCACAGAGGATGGATGGCAGTGAGAACAGTTCTGCACAAAAATTAACATAGTGTCCACAGTGGATCAAAGCCAGGTGATTTCAGGGAAAGAAAGGCATCTTCCCTGGCTAGCACATCCAGGTTTCAGTCCCTTGGCTGTGTCCTTGGGAATTCTCTTGAGTCCCCACACCCAGGAGCCATGTCAGACCCCACTGACCCTCCGAAACAAATTCCTCTAGATGGAAGGGATGGATGATGACCCGGAAGACCGCATGTCCTACTTAACCGCCATGGGCGCGGACTATCTGAGTTGCGACAGCCGCCTCATCAGTGACTTTGAAGACACGGACGGCGAAGGAGGCGCCTACACTGACAATGAGCTGGATGAGCCAGCCGAGGAGCCGCTGGTGTCGTCCATCACCCGCTCCTCGGAGCCGGTGCAGCATGAGGAGGTGAGGCGAGGCAGGCCACGGGCAGGAGAAGGCGAGCTCCGTGCTTCCCTTCAACTCCTGCGGACAGCTGTGTATTCAGGGTGCTGCGGAAGGCATTCCTAAGGGTCGGAGCAGGTGCCTTTTAGGGAGTCTCTCACTCTGTGTCCACGCCTGTGTGACTGTGGCTGTGGCCCAGGGGAAAATGGGGCAGGAAGGTGAACTGCAGAAGAGGTTAAGTGTCAGCACTCCTCACACCCACGCTCTCAGGTGTGACTGAAAAAGGAAGTGGCCTTATTTGCTGGCTGTCCAAATTACAAGCGGAACATTCCTTTGCAATGCAATGTTGTTGTGTTTACTTGTAACCTTTGATTAGGTCTCTCTCTCTGTACTCTTAGATGCCCTTGCTTTTCTTCCCCTACCTACCTTTAACCTTTCTAATCTTGCCAGAGCTCCTGGGTGTTTCCCCATCAGTTTCCTTCTCTCTTGTATTTCAATTTTTAATTGAGTTCATGATCCAGTAGTCATGTAATCACATGTACTGAGCATCCACTGGCCCCTGATTCGACAGCTTATGGGATTCCTAGAAATCACATCAATAAGCACTGTCAGGACTGGGACAATTATTAGTTGCACCTCAGAGAACATCGGAATAATGTTCTTTGTAGATGAGATTGTTCGTATATTTGGATAATTATTGCTCTGGATTTTTTTTAGCAATTTAGCTTATCCCAGTAAATTATTTTTTCCTTCATGAAGCAAAAGTACCAAAAAAATTAGTAGAAGGAGGAGAAAAACACACCGTTGCCACAGCAAAAAATTGGTTAAGCTGCTAGACAAATTGTAAAGAATAAATAAACTCTTGAATGTCTATAGGCATAGATGAGCTGGGGCTAAGAGATGTTAACAGTGGTGCTTTTTTTTTTTTCTTAATTGTACTTTAAAGGAAGAGACTACTATATTGGGTGAAGCCAGTTGTTTTGTTTTGTTTTCAATAATAGAGACAGGGTCTTGGTGTTTGCCCAGTCTGTTCTTGAACTCCTGAGCTCAAGCAGTCCTCCTGTCTTGTCCTCCTAAAGTATTGGGATTACAGGCATGAGCCACCGTGCCCGGCCAAAGCCAATGTTTAAAAAAAAAAGTATCTTAAGCACTTACTAGTGGGAGTAAGCTTGGTATCTGCCTATGCAATAAAGAAGCACTGGGTCAGGACCTCACCTTCTGCACTTAATGCAAGTTTGAAGAACTCCTGCAAGGCAGACGAGTGCTCTCTTCTCTCTGCTCGGATGTTCTGGTTGTGAATGAACCTTTATTTCTTGTAGAGCATAAGGAAAGCCAGCCCAGAGCCACGGGCTCAGATGAGGAGGGCTGCTAGCAGTGATCACCTTAGGGACAGTAGTCCACCCCCAGCATTCAAGCCAGAGCCGCCCAAGGTACGTGGCTGGGAAGCCCAGGATGGGAAGGAAGAGGAAGCAGATGCTTCTGGAGCTTTCTGGATAGATCGGGAGGAGAGCACACAATGAGATGGTGTCGAATGATGGTTTTGTGTTCTCTGTTAGAGCCTGTTGGGTGAACCCCCAAATTAGGGAAGGGCAAAAAGACAGGAGGAAAAGGCAGCATTAGGACAGTGTATATTTTTAGAACTCTTAGAGCTTATTTTACTTAATTTTGTTTGTAGAAAGAGTCACAGATGGACAAATGCCACATGCCCAGAATACCGGTTGCAGAATCTGTTTTTCTTTTTCTGTCCAGTTACAGGTTTCTGCCCATAGTCTGATTTAGGTGCACCAGAAAATCCTTCCTGTTGATTTGCTAAAGGAAATAATCATCATTGCTTAGTGTGCCTCTCATTAAGAGAGCAGCTTAATTTATTTTTCCAGAACAGAATCAATATAAAGACGCAAGGGCTTATATCACATGATTATTTTTTTAACCTCCAGTCAAAATCCAAGCTACAGGCTCTTCCTTGTACCTCAATAAAATTTCTGTATTTAATTTAGATAAGAAGAAAGCACTCATGGATTGTGTGAGCTGTCAGAAGTAGTAAGTGGTAATACTAATAATGAGTGATCTCATAAAATATATTAGTGGCACACACCTTCAGTGCAGCCTTGACCTCAGAAGCCCACTCTTCCAGTCCTGGAGGCTGACTTGCTCTGAGGTCTTCTCCAAGATTCAAATCCCCTCTAGTACAAAATGACCCAGCTGTGACCCACCTCCAGCAGCTCAGCTCTCCCCACACTTTCCCCACACCCTCTTGGTTTCTGAGAACTCTGAACACTCAAGGGAGCCAGGGCTCAGGATGCCTGATCAGCGGCTATTTGCCCTGCTGTATTAGATTCCTTGTCAGAATGGTATTTGTTGACCACCTTTGGAAACTGATCAGGAAATAGAGTGTACTAAATCACTAACAGATTTAAAAAGAAACTAAAAGCCTGACCACCTTTGGAAACTGATCAGGAAATAGAGTGTATTAAATCACTAATAGAGATTTAAAAAGAAACTAAAAGCCCAAGGTAAAAAAACAATATCCTTGCTCTCTGCAGGCCAAAACCCAGAACAAAGAAGAATCCTATGATTTCTCCAGATCCTACGAATATAAATCAAACCCCTCTGCCATTGCTGCTAACGAAATTCCCGGGGCATCTACCAAAGGTCATCCTCCTCCTGTTGCAGCGAAACCTGCCTTTGGGCGGTCTATACTGAAACCGTCCACTCCTGTACCCCCACCAGAGGGTGAGGAGGTGACAGAGAGCAGTGAGGAGCAGGCTGCCCCTCCCAAATCAGTCCTGGGCAAAGTCAAAATATTTGAGAAGATGGACCACAAGGCCAGGTTACAGAGAATGCAGGAGCTCCAAGAAGCACAGAATGCAAGGGTAATTGTGTTTAAACCACACGTTAATAAGAGTTTTAAGTAAGTTTGACTGCATTATAATAGTGCACAGACCTCTTTTCACTGCTACCAACATGGCAGGGATGTTCACACACATAGCACCAGACGTACATCCTGTGTGTGTCACTTCCAGATTGCCAGCTCTCAGCACA
Organism: Tarsius wallacei; assembly: GCA_963574415.1. Lineage (NCBI taxonomy): Eukaryota > Metazoa > Chordata > Mammalia > Primates > Tarsiidae > Tarsius > Tarsius wallacei. The sequence continues at coordinate 13,514 of CAUYQG010115758.1, read as the reverse complement.
TTGCTTTCTTCCAATCAAGAAAGTCTAACAGTATAGGTGAATACGACTTCTGCTCTTCACACACAGAGCTTTGTATTGTTTGTATTGGGTTCTGGAGTGGGGAAGTGTGACAAGAGACTCGGTGCCTCTCAGAAGTTAGTTTGAGAATATTTGTGATGTTTATTCGGTAACTGAAACTGAACCTTCATTTGCTCCTAGATTTGCTGTAGGAACCAAGCACACTCTGGGGGCTGAAATGGAAAGGCCCACAGATTATACATTTTGAGCCCTTTGCATTTTTGTACTAATGTGCAAAAATTCTTTAACATTTCAAATGTCAAAGAATAATTTGTTTTTTTTTGTCGGAGTCTCACTCTGTCACCCAGGCTGGAGTGCAGTGGCATGCTCATGGCTACCACAGCCTCAACCTGCTGGGTTCAGGTGATCCTTCCTCCTCAGCCTTCCAAGTAGCTGGGACTACAAGTGCATGCCACCACACCTGGCTAATTATTATTATTATTATTATTATTATTATTATTATTGTAGAGACCAGGTCTTGCCAAGTTGCCCAGGCTGGTCTTGAACCCCTGAGGTCAAGTAGTCTTCTCGTCTCTGCCTCCCAAAATGCTGGGATTACAAGCATTAGCCACCCACCTGGCCGCCAAAAATGAATGTAAAGGTCTGTGAAGTGGATTCTGCCAAGTAGATACAGGAGTTTTCTTTTTTCTTTTGAGTCAGAGCCTCGCTCTGTCGCCCGTTCTGGAGTATAGTGGCATGCTTACAGCCACTGCAGCCTCGACCTTCTGGGCTCAGGCTGTCCTTCTGCCTCAGCCTTCCAAGTAGCTGGAACTACAGGCACGTGCCACCGCGCCCAGCTAATTTTTTTTTTTAAATTTATTGTAGAGATGAGGTCGCGCCAAGTTGCCCAGGCTGGTCTCCAACCCATAGGCTCAGACAATTCTTTCCACCTCGGCCTCCCAAAGTGCTGAGATATTATAGGTGTGAGCCACCGTGCCTGGCCATTGGAGCTTTCTTCCTTAAAGTCGATCACAACAGCAGTGCTTTGAGCATTTTTCTTATTTTTTAAAAAAAGTATGGCAAAATATAAGAAAATAAAATTTACCTTTTTAGACATTTTGGTTCAGTGGCATTAAGTATATTTACATTGTTATGCAAGTATCACCGCCATCCATCTCCAGAACTTTCTTATCCTCCCCAAGTGAAACTATGTAACCATTAAATACTAACGCCCCATCCTCCCCTCCCACAGCTCCTGGCAGCCACCCTTCTCCTTTCTGTCTCTAGGAATTTGACAACTTAGGAACCTCATTTAAGTGCAATCATGCAACATTTGTCTTTTTGCAACTGGCTCATTTCACATAGCACGATGTCCTTAGGGCTCATTCAGGTTGTAGCCATGTATCAGCGTTTCATTCCCAGTAAGCAGTTTTACTATTTGACGTACATCACCAGGCACCATACACAACCGTGGAGATGAGTTGTTTCTTTTTCCTCTTCTCCTTGAAATGGGATGGGAAAAGAAGTAGGATGTTGGGAAAGGACAGGACCAGCTGTCCAGTGGTTCATTCTTTCCCTCTTCTTATTTTTCTTTTTTAATTTACTACAGATTGAAATTGCCCAGAAGCATCCTGATATCTATGCAGTTCCAATCAAAGCACATAAGCCGGACCCTGGCCTGCCCCAGCACACAAGGTAAGGGCTTCTTGGCAGGTATAGGTCTAAGGCAGGGACTTCTTTAGAACTTGGACTTGAAGAAGGAAGTATCTTCTGCTCACCCAGCATCTCGGGAAAAGAAAAACATTTTTTAAATTTTTGTAAAGAATTTTCTTTACCCAGATTTCAGAGCAACAAAAAGATTCTTCTCTTCCCTCTCTCCCCCTCCCCCAAATCTGTTGATCTTACTCATTCAGTCAGATTTAACTATAAGGATTACAGAGTCAAAAATTCATGGTAATTTTGCTTATGTTCTAAAACTCTGACACCATGTGATCTTTCCCATTTCAAGTCGGTACCTTTGACACGCTGAAGCGCCTATGTTGCATTGCGCATGCATAGCATGTGAGCAAATTCCTGAGGCTTAGACCTCTTTTCTTGCTCATGTTTTCTGACTCTTAGCCAAGATCTTTAACTCCTATTACCTGGCAAAGTCAGGCCACTTGTCTGAAGGGACTGACCAACAATTGACTAGCATTAGTAAGATGCTTTCTATTTAAAATGCTGCACAAACAGTAGGGATCATCACAGTGTCTTCCTGTTGAGATTTCACACTCGATTCTTTCCTGCTTCTGAGAATAGAAAAACAGAACATTTTCTTGTGGCCATCCTGCCTGGAAGTTGAAGTCTAGTTTTACAGCAATAGAAAACTAGAGGCAGATTTCTTCTTTACCAATTGAATGGCAACACGGTTGACCAGGATGTCACCAGCAGCAAAAAGTACTTGATGTAATTGACTGAAACTGGCAGAGAAGTCACTCTGCTGGATGAGGCTATTGCCAGGGAGCTTAGGGGTGGGGAGGGCATCCTTGTCCAGTAAGAGAATTCTTAGGTCAGGGGGCACCTGGCTGGCTTCTTCACTCACTGCCCAAGTGGGCATTGACTCCTGTCCCTGCCTCCACCACTCTGAACCCTGGCTGTTGGGTAAAGTGTGACTCAGAGGTCAGTAAGTGCTCTCTGCCTCAGATGCTTTCCCTACTGTAATCACGGCCACACCTCCAAGGCAGCCTCAGGACATGACCATGCTCTGGAATGTCTTTATCGCTCTTAACTGTGTTTCTTTCAGAAGCCCCGAGCCACAGAAAGGTCCTTCCAGGCTTTATCAGGATGCCAGAGGAAGTTATGGCAGTGACGTAGAGGAGGAAGAATACCGCCAGCAGCTGTCGGAGCACTCAAAGCGCGGTTATTATGGCCAGACTGCCCGATACCGGGACACAGAATTATAGATGTCTGAGAATGAACTCTTCCAGGGCCACCTGCCATCATGTCAAAGTAACACTCCTGCCAGGCTGCCGGGATGTTCTCCAGTGAAAATGCACTGTGCGACGTGGTAGGGCTCCAGCGTGTGTGTTCTCTTGGAGAACCCAGGGGGCAGCCCGTGCAGATTGAGAACTGAAGGCTCTGTTTGCGGGACTGGGTTGGAGGAGTCTATGGCTTTTTGCTTGGAATTAAGAGGAACACTACAGTCTGATACTGTTACTTGCTTCAGTGGACCAAAATCTCTATTAATTTCTATTTGCATATTTTAAAATATGTATATTAAGAAGTGATAACTATTTTCCCTCCCTAATAGCTGCCTTCAAGGACTGTTTAAATGTGAAGCAGAATGTGAAAAAAAAGAGTAAAAAATACTGTTGGACTCGAACTAAATTAAAAGAAGTATTTTATTATACTAAGTGCCTTTGCTGAGAAGTGTCTTATATTTTCTTCCTTTGAAGCTTTATGCAGAGCCATAATGGACTAAAACATTATTTTGACTAAATTTTTATACCCATTTAATAGCTGTGGTTTTCCCTGCTCTGTGTCATCTTTTCTAAGCATTTGTCTTTGTAATATTTACCATAATTCTCACTGTATATATAATAGCTATACTGGGTAGTTTGGCATAAGTGCTCAATAGCTCGAAGACCAAGAAGTTGGTATAGAAATGTTTTGTTTGTATGTTGAAAACCACATGCTCCACAAAAGCAGATACTTGCGGAAAAACACATTTTCTTTCCAAAAGTGTGTATATTGACCAGTCAGTTTTATAATTTAATAAAAAGGAGTACATTGCAATCAATAATTTGTTTTATGGTGAATTTCTATACTACACTACTTCCTATTTTTATTTTTTGATTTTTAAATTTTTTTTTATTTTAAAGATGTGGGGTACAATTCAGGTTAGTACAAATGTTCATTATGCAGGTACCCTTGTTGATGAGGTGTGCCCCTCCCTCCCCTGGCAGTTTCCCACTACTGCCAATCCCATCCTCCCTCCCCTGGCAGTTTCCCACTACTGCCAATCCCCTTCTTATAGTATTAGGATAATTGTTCAAGGTCCGCTTATGAGTGAGATGATATGGTACTCTGTTCTTTGTTTCTGTGACAGATCACTGAACATGATAGAGTCTAAATCCATTCAAGTTGCTTTGAAGTCCATGTTTGTCCTTTATGGCTGCATAATATTCCACTATGTATATGTATCACATTTTTTTATCCAGTCCAGCTTCAATGGGCAGCACGGTTGGTTCCGTGTTTATGCTATTGTGAATAGAGCTGAAACAAACATGCGTGTGCAGGTATCTTTTTGGTAGAACGACTTGAGTTCCTCCAGGTATATTCCCAACAGGGGGATTGCTGGGTCATATGGAAGGTCAATTTCTAGTTCTTTCAGAAATCTCTACACTGTCTAGTGCAACTAGGTTGCACTAGTTTTCATTCCCACCAGCATTGTAGAAGTGTTCCTTTTTCTCCTGCATCTTCACCAGCGTCTTTTTTTTTTTTTTTTTTCTTGATGATGGCCATTCTTAACTGAAGTTAGGTGGTATCTCAGTGTGGTTTTGATTTGCATTTCTCTGATGATGAGTGAGGCTGAGCACTTTTTCCTATGTCTGCTGGCTGCCTGCATATCTTCTTTTGAGAAGTGTCTATTCATGTCTTTTTAATTGGGCTGTTTTTTTCCTTTCGGCGCATTTGAGCTCCTTGTAGATCCTAGATGTTAGGCCTTTGTCAGATATACAGTTGGCAAATACTTTTTCCCATTCTGTGGCCTGTCTCCCTGTTCTCTTGATAGCTTCTTTGGCTTTGCAGAAGCTTTTCAGTTTGATGAGATCCCACTTGTCTATCTTATCTCTTGTGGTATGGGCACTTGGGATTTTGATCAGGAATTGGTTGCCAGTTCCAATTTCCATAAGGTGTCTCCTGCATTTTCTAAGATTCTTATAGTTTGAGGTTTTATATTTAGGTCTCTGATCCATATAGAGTTTGTGTGTATGGTGATAGGTAGGGATCCTATTTCATTCTTCTGCATGTGATCAGCCAGTTTTCCCAGCACCATTTACTGAATAGGTTCTCTTCTCCTCAGAGGTTGTTGTTGGAGGCTTTGTCAAAGATGAGTTGGTTGAGAAATTGAGGCTTTGCTTCCATAATCTCTATCCTGTTCCATTGGTCTGTATGCCTATTCTTGTACCAATACCAGACTGTTTTGATTATTGTAGCCTTATAGTAAAGTTTGAAGTCTGGAAGTGCAATACCTCCTGCTTTGTTTCTTTTGCTAAGGATTGTTTTGACTATTCGTGGTTGTTTATGTTTCCATATGAATTTCTGTGTTGTCATTTCCAGGTCTGAGAAAAATGATGTTGGTAACTTAATGGGTATTGCGTTGAATCTGTAGATTGCCTTTGGTAGGATGGACATTTTAACAATGTTGATTCTTCCTTGGGGTTTTGATCAGGAATTGAGCATGGAATATTTTTCCATTTGTTTGTGTCTTCTTGGATTTCTTTAAGCATTGTTTTGTAGTTCTCATTGTAAAGGTCTTTCACTTCTCTAGTTAGGAAGATGCTGAGGTGTTCTTTTTTGTGTGGCTGTTGTGCTTTTTATTTGGTTCTTGGGATTGTGCTTTTTATTTGGTTCTTCGCCTGCTTGTTGTTGGTGTATAAGAATGCAACTGTCTTTTGCACATTTATTTTGTACTCTGAGACTTTGCCAAAGTCCTTTATCAGTGCTAGCAGGTTTTTGACAGATTCTCTTGGATTTTCGAGGTATAGGATCATATTGTCAGCAAAGGGGAATAACTTCTTTTCCTATTTGGATACCCCTGATTTCCTTCTGTTGTCTAATTGCCCTAGCTGGGACTTCCAACACAATGTTGAACAAGAGGGGTGAGAATGGGCAGCCTTGTCTTGTTCCAGTTTTCAGGGGAAATGTTTCCAGTGTTTGTCCATTTAGCAATATGCTAGCTGTGGGTTTATCATAGATGGCACTTTACTTTTTTTTGAGTTGGAGTCTCACTGTCACCCAGACTGGAGTGCAGTGGCCGCTCCCGGCCACCGCAGCCTCAACCTGCTGGGCTCCGGCGATCCTTCCACCTCAGCCTTTCAAGTAGCTGGAACTACAGGTGCGCGCTACCATGCCTGGCTAATTTTTGATTTATTGTAGAGATGAGGTCTCTCCAAGGTGCCCAGGCGGGTCTCGAACCCGTGGGCTCAGGCAATCCAACTTCCTATTTTTAAGTGCAACTTTTTTTTCAGTTATTGACCATAAAAGTGAGAACTTGCTCATTGTTGAACATTGGAAAATGGAGACACATATGAAAAAGAAAATTACCCATAATCCTATCCGTCAGATAATTTTTATGCATTTCCTCCAATTATATATTTGTGGTTGTCTGTATGTATACTACGGGATGTACTGTGTTTGTAATTCTGTCTCCTTTTTCTATTCAACAGTCTATTATGAATGTTTCTCTTAGGTAGTTAAAGCTCCATGCACACAGCATTACTAATAACTACAGAGTAATATATCTCATGACTGCTTCATAAATGAACAATTCTCCTATTGTTGACTGTTTGGATTATTTCCAGTTTTTTGCTTTTTTTTTTTTTTTTTTACAAAAAATGTACCTCTTTGTATATAATCCATTCTTATATCTCAGTGATCAGCATTTTAATCCTTTCCTGTATGTAAGTTCTCAGAAGTAGAATTACTGAGTAAAAGCATAGGAACGTTTTTAAGGCTCTTGATGTTTATTGCCAAATTGCTTCTTAGAGAAGTCGCATCAATTTACACTGCCACATTCAATCTTTTTTTTTTTTTTTGAGTTGGAGTCTTACTCTGTCACCCAGGCTGGAGTGCAGTGACATACTCAGAGCCACTGCAGCCTCAACCTGCTGGGCTCAGGTGTCCTTCTCTTCAGCCTTCCAAGTAGCTGGAACTACAGGCATGCGTCACCACGTCTGGCTTATTTATTTATTTATTTATTTATTTATTTTACCTTTTTTGAGTTGGGGTCTCACTCTGTCGCCCAGACTGGAGTACAGTGGCGCACTCCTGGCCACCGCAGCCTCTACCTGATGGGCTCCAGCAGTCCTTCCGCCTCAGCCTTCCAAGTAGCTGGAACTACAGTCGTGTGCTACTGCGCCCGGCTAATTCTTGATTTATTGTAGAAGTGAGATCTTGCCAAGTTTCCCAGGCTAGTCTCGAATCTGTGGGCTCAGGCAATACACTCGCCTTGGCCTCCCAAAGTGCTGGGATTATAGGTGTGAACTACTGCACCTGGCCGCACATTCACTCTTGAAAGGTGAAAATAGACTTAGAATTTCAGGAGGCAGTTTAGGAATTTAAGCTTCTGTGAATCAGAAGTATATTGAATTTGCGAAAGGTGGAGAAAAGAGTCTTTTAGTTCCATTAGTGTTTTTTTATGATATGAAATGGCACAAAGGTATTAAACTTGTGTTTCAGTTGTGTTAGAAATTCAGCCTACTGCTAACTGAATTATAAGCATGTCCTTTACTGTGCCTTTTATCAATATGTAATTCATAAACCACTTAGTGCAGTAACTTGAATTTCTGAGCAGTCCTCAAGGCACTGACTAAAATTTGCATATTTCATAAACAAAAGTAAGGTGCGCACAGTGGCTGGAGCCCAGGAATTTTGAGACCAGCCTGGGCAACATAGCAAGATCTCATCTCTACAAGAAAATGAAAAAATTAACAGGCGTGGTGGCACATGCCTGTAGTCACAGCTACTCAGGAGGCTGAGGCAAGAGGATGGCTTAAGCCCAGGAGTTCAAAGCTGCAGTGAGGTATGATCTCATCCTACACTCCAGCCTGGACAATAGAATAAGACCCTATCTCTCTCTCTCTTTTTTTTTTTTTTTTTTGAGTTGGAGTTTCACTCTTTCGCCCAGGCTGGAGTGCAGTGGCACGCTCAAGGACACCACAGCATCCACCTGCTGGGCTCATGCGATCCTTCCACCTCAGCCTTCCAAGTAGCTGGGACTACAGGCATGCACCATTATGCCCGGCTTATTTTTTGATTTATTGTAGAGATGAAGTCTCGCCAAGTTGCCCAGGCTGGTCTCGAACTCAGGCAATCCTCTTAACCTTGGCCTCAGGTGGAAGGATCCCTTGAGCCAAGCAGGTCGAGGCTGTGGTGGCCGTGAGCGTGCCATTGCGCTACAACCTGGGTGACAGAGTGAGACTCTGACTAAAAAAAAAAATTTTTAAATTAAAAAAAATTCACATCCTGCTTTGTTGTGGGAAGGATTTAAGGCTACCTACGATATATGTGGAGTATAACGGAAAAAAATAAGTGCTAAGCAAATGAAGGAAATGAAAAGGAATGTAAGAAGAGAAGATAAAGCCATAAGCAAGGTAGTTTTCACTCTGCATGCTGTCCGGACTCCTCAGCTTTCCAGAAGCCAGTGTGAAACACAAGATGTGACTGGGCATGTGAATCACAGTGTCCAGAAGGGGAAAAGTTGTTCAGGAATTTTCTCCCCTCCCTCGTTGTTTTTCTTTGCACTCCAGCCTGGACAATAGAATAAGACCCTGTCTCTATTTTTTTTAAAGCCATTTTTGTGTGTATGTGTGAGTAGAAGAAAAATATAACTGCATACTTGCAAGGATGACTTCGGAGATCCCTTTCTTTCTTTTTTTTTTTTTTTTTTTTTGAGTCAGGGTCTCATTTGGTTACCTAGGCTGGAGTGGCACGATCATGTGAATAGAAGAAAAAATACATTGGCTTATGTGATCCTCCTGCCTCATCCTCCCAAGTAGCTGGGGACTACAGGTGCATGCTGACTGGCTAATTTTTAAATTTTTTGTGTGTGTGTAGATGAGATCTTGCTAAAAAAATTTTGCCTGGGCTGGGAGCAGTGGCTCAAGCCTGTAATCCCAGCACTTTGGGAGGCCAAGGCGAGAGGATTGCCTGAGCCCACGGATTTGAGAACAGCCTGGGCAACTTAGCGAGACCTCGTCTCTACAGTAAATCAAGAAATTAGCTGGGCATGGTAGTGTGCACCTGTAGTTCTGGCTACTTGGAAGCCTGAGGTGGAAGAATCGCTGGAGCCCAGCAGGACAATGCTGAGGAGGCCATAAGCATGCCACTGCACTCCATCTTGGGCGATGGAGTAAGACTCCAACTCAAAAAAAAAAATTGCCCAGGCTGGTCTTGAACTCCTGTGCTCAAGCAATCCTCTCACCTTGCTGAGATTACAGGAGTGGGCCACTGCACCCAGCCAGGAGGTCCATTTCTTACTGTGCTCGTTTATGGAGGGCAGTAGCACAATTCTAAGGACCATTCAGTTAAAGTTCTGGAGAAGGGACCACAAACAGCAGTATAGAACCATTCTGCAGTCTGGCTTAATCCAGAGACCCATTCTGTTATACCTGGGGCCAGCTCTTCCCAGATAGGAATGTGACGAACGTGACACCCTAAGGTGAACATGCTATCCATCTTCCTGGGAAATCAACTTATTTCCAGGATGGGGAAGGAGGGTTTTACATTCAAACACAGGGTAGATCACACAGCAGAACATGAACCTCACACAAATTTGTTGAACTAAATTATGGGGCTTACTTGAAATTTGCACTCTTGGCAGGTCTTTGGGCTACACCCTTCACCCCCTTGACCGTATAGACAGTAGTCAGACCTTAGAAGGAGCTGTTCAGTCCCCTCTGCCAGTTGGAGAAATGCTATGTCACTTACAGTCTGTCCCTGAGTTTACTCATTCATTCTCTCAACCATGGTCTTGTTCAGTGAATGAACGGCAGTGATTTTTAGGGGTTTGGGGGGAGGTTTTCATTTGGGTAGCAGATACAAGACAAGGCTTAGGGTGTAAGTGGCTTATTTGGGAAGTTCAAAAAAGTCTGCACTGAAAGACTGGAACTTAATTCCACCAAGATACACTGGTGAACAGTATAAAATGTGCCTCAGTGTTTTCCTTACCAAAGGATGGACAAGCTGGACTGATTGTTCACTAACTGCCTTCAGTCTTGGCTGAGGGCTGTTCTGTGTGTGCATGTGCACGCGTGGGGTAGGTAGGGGGATGAGGTGGGACAGGTGTCCTCACCTCCCTCCTCCCAGGTAAACAAATGCAGAGCCTGGCAGTTGAAAGGCTGGAGCACCCAGCTGAGCAAGGTGAGAGGCATGGGTGGCCCTGACAGCATCTGTGTCTAGATACGATTATGCATATGCTTCTAGCCTGGGATGGGTTACGGCTCTTGCAGGATGACACCAGATACTACCATTCAGTACTGACATTCTTAATAGGAAGAAAAGTTGGTCGGGAACAGTCCTTTTAAGCAATTACATTTGTCTTTTAAGAGAAAGTTTCTCAGTAAAAGAAATCTCCCCCTCTTTACCGAACCCCATGGTCAGGTGGGGTCATTTTGCCCGTTCTAGCAATCAGATCCTAGAAGATGGATTAACTGCTACAGGATATAGAGAGGATGAAGACAGAAGATCCTCAGAGACTCCCTGAACATGGATGAATAATGCATTGGTTGACTGGTAGGAATAAGTTGTAACCGTTGACAGAAGGGTGCCCACCCTCCTTTGCTTCTGTTTGAATCTTAGCCCTGGCAACTTGAATTATAGGAGTTGAATGTAAAACCTAAAAGGTCTTTCACCGGTAAGTAATATTAAAACTTACTGGAAATGCCAGCAAACATATCCATGGTGTCTTTAGGGCCCTGCTGATTATGTTCTAGGGAAAGAATCTTAATTGCTGAAGGTTCTGTTCTAAGGAGGGTTCTAGATCTGAAGATGTGCAATCGCTCAAATTTACGATGCAGTTTAGCAGCAACCAAAGCCACACTTGTTGATGGAGAGCTGGTAAGCCAGGCACATTTAGTCCAAGGCCCATCTCAACTCACCAGGAAGGGACCCGTAGATATTCGGAGCTGTGTTGGGGTTGTTAAAAAGTCAGCCATGGACCATCACCAGGGAGAGGAAGGTCCTGCAGAGGATGAGCATGAATGGAAGGTTCAGGTCCTCCAGAGACACAAGAGGTACAGTTTGCTCAGTTGTGAAAGAATTGGTCTGGACATATAACCAATAGAAAAACGACCTCTGATGAGGATCTTGCAAGGTGACGCAACAGGGAGAGCTGTGGGAGAAAGGTGTGTTATCATTATGCCCTTGTCCCTAAGCCTAGATGGAATTAACCCTCAGTCCCTACAGTATTCATAGTGGACATTGATTTATTCTTCAGTTTTAAGTGCCTACCATGTGCCAGGCCAGGAAGCTGAGGAGCCCTCCCTTAGCTGCCCCCTCGAGTCCTGAGAGGTTTCTCAGAGAGAAACTAATCTCCTCTTGAGGACCAAGAGCCTCCTAGGAGGGCTGCCTTCTCACTCTTATCACTGCAGGAAGAGAGAGGGAAAAGCCAGTTATCAACAGGCCCATGGCTTTGCTGAGAAGGAAGGGAACCCATCCTAGATGATAAACTGATGAGAGGTGGGTTGATGCTCCCAGTGGTAACAGAATCTTGCCATGACTCCTGGCACGAGGAGGTTCCAAACAACCTGGTTCTTCAACAGTGTTCGTCTAATAGTGTTGCAAGAAGGCACGTCCCCAGGGATGGAATACTTGAGCCTGGCTGTGGTCTCAGTGGCCCAAAGCACAATAGCTATGTCTGTTGAAGACTTTGGACTAAAGAACACAGGTCTTGCCTGAGGCCTGGAAAGCTTAGCGGATCAGGAAGAATCACTAGAAGCCAGGGTGCCCTTAGGCAGGAAAAGAGGGCCCGAGGGATGATTGAGCTCTGAATTTAGAGTCCTTCAAGTTTCTGTATAGAGTCTTAGGATGGCCTGAGAGAGACATTAGAAGAACCAGAGAAATGTCCCCAGACAGAGTGGAGAGAGAAAAGCTTCCATACCTGGATTAGGGGTCTCCAAACAGAACTCTTAGGTTGTACAGCTGACCCGTGAACAACACAGGGGTTAGGGGCACCAACCCCCTGCACAGTCAAAAAATCACTGTGTAACCCCGATATTTTATATTAATAGCTATTGTTGCCCAGATAACTTAGTCACTTAACACATTTTATGTGTTATTTGAATTATATACTGTATTCTTACAATAAAGTCAGCTAGAGAAAAGAAAATGGTATTAAGAAAATCATAAGGAAGAGAAAATATATACTCACTTCATTAAGTGGAAGTGGATCATCATAAAGGTCTTCATCCTCATCAGTCTTCACTTTGGGTAGGCTGGGTGGGGAGGGCGGGTGGTCTTACTGAAGGGTCAACTGTATGTGTGTGTGTGTGTATGTGTGTTTGCAGAGGCTTGGTAAATCCAAAAGCTGCAGGGTAGATCAGCAGGCTGGTGACACAGAGAAGAGTTGCAATCTAAGTCCAAAGGCAGCCTGCTGGAAAAATTCTTGCTATGAGGTCAGTCTTTGTCCTGTTGAGGCCTTCAACAGATTGAGTGAGACCTACCTACATTTCAGAGGGCAATCTGCTTTACTCAATGTCTATCAGGTTAAAGGTTAATTTTATTAAAAACAAACCTTCACAGAAACATCAGAATAATGTTTGACCAAATATGTGATACCGTGATCCAGTCAGTTAACCATCACAATATACCATCCCCTTTTCTATGTAGGCTACCATGCAGCCATACTTTTTGTTCAGTGTTAAAGCATGAATGGGTGAATTAATGAATAAGTGAACAAACCAGAGAAGGAAGAAATGTTTACATATGTTTGCACGTATGTATAGATTTTATATGATATTTATAGATACTACATATGCATCTACTATACGTTTATATTTTGTTTTAAATAAAGAAATGTAAACTTCATTCTAATGAAGTTAAAAAGTTTTAAGGCCAGGCTCGATGGCTCAACCTGTAATCTCAGCACTTTGGGAGGCCGAGGTGAGTGGATTGCCTGAGCCTGCGGGTTCAAGACCAGCCCTGGCAACTTGGAGAGACCTCATCCCTACAATAAATAAAAAATTAGCCAGGCGTGATAGTGTGCACCTGTAGTTCCGACTACTTGGAAGGCTGAGGCAGAAGGATCGCCAGAGCCCAGCAGGTCGACGCTGGGGTGACCGTGAGTGTGCCACTGCACTCCAGCCTGGGTGATAGAGTGAGACTCCAACTAAAAAAAAATGTTTTAAAAACGATGAGAGGGCCGGATGTGGTGGCTCACACCTATAATCCCAGCATTTTGGGAGGTTGAGGTGGGAGGATTGCTTGAACACAGGAGTTCAAGACTAGCCTGGACAACACAGCAAAACTCTGTCTCTTTAAAAAAAAATAAATAAATAAAAATAAAAAATGAAGCAAAAACAAAAATAAATGAGATTCAAAAGAGTTTAAATCCCAATAAAATACTTGACATTTAAAAATAATATTCAGTGAAATACATGAGGCTTAAAATGAAAAGCTGAATGACAAATAATATACATATATATATGTTTGTGTACATATACAGAGATATAGGTAAAACATATCTTATTTCCATCTTGCCTTTTATCTTTGATCTCATTTACACACATAGAATTGGCACATTTTTTATTCTCCAAACT
>CAUYQG010115757.1:0-16985 GCA_963574415.1 Tarsius wallacei | reverse complement strand
GACTCCGGCGGTCCTTCTGCCTCAGCCTTCCTCCCCCTCTTTTTTTGAGTCAGTCTCATTCTGTTGCTCAGGCTGGAGTGCAGTAGTACGATCATGGCTCACTGCAGCCTTAAACTGGGCTTAAGCGATCCATCTGCCTCAGTTTCCCAACTGTGCACCATCATGCCTGGCTAATTTTTAACTTTTTTGTGGAAATGGGGCCTCGCTATGTTGCCTGGCTGGTCTTTAACTCCTTGTCTCAACTGATACTCCTGTATTGGCCTCCCAAAGGGCTGGGATTATAGGAGTAAGTCACCAGGTCCAGCAGTTTCATTTTTTAAAATGGCTGTTTCAGTAAAGACTCAAGCAAGCAACATAAAATAAATTAAATACAATAATAAGGTAAAGCAAGTAAATTCTCCTTTCCTGATGCGGACATTCCTATGTGGTTTATATATTGCAACCACCAGCAAGTCCTCATAATGTTATATTTGTGAAATCAGCTGCTTAGTTGAGAATGTGATTCTTAAAAAAAAAATCCAGATGACTGTCATTTAAAAGTTTCTATTAGTGTCATGAACCAAAATGGGAGAATGTTATTCATTGTTAGACAGACTTCTGTAAAAAAAGGAGAAAGAAAGAAAAAGAAACAAGTTCTGTTTAGTATTATAAGCTGGGTATATTCACTTTCTTGGTTACATATTATAGAAATCAAAACTTTTGTATACCAGAAGAACAGGAATTTATGAGAGTAAACTAATTTCATCAGGTAGCTCATGGAATTCATAGAAAAGCTGGAGAAAATTAGGTGTGGAAAATAAATATTCAAGAACTAAGGGAAGCAATGTAGCTGACACCATAGATACCACAGGTCACAACACAAGAACACCCTGTTTAGGAAGCCACTGCCACCAATGGACCTGACCACTGCGCAGCTGCCCTCACTATCTAGATGGTATTCATTGGAGCCTTCCTCTCTAACATCTAACAAAGCTAAGGTCTAACAAAGCTTCCTTGTCACTTGCTCTCAATTCAAAGCTCTCGCAAAGACACCATAATTTTCTGAGCTTAGGTTACGTGCAGAACTGACTGCCTATGCTTTGTCTTGTTCCAAGACCTACTCAGTGGTAGGTTTTCCAAATATAGAATGGGTTTCAGACCTGGGCAACCAAAACAACAACAATCAGCCAATCAACCAGTGAATTTCAAATATCAAATGTCTACTATGTACAGAATGTTCTCTTCAAAGTTTTTTTTAATCTATACTATTCCTAGTCATCATGTATTTTTTTTTGTTGTTAAATTGGGGTCATATGAAAGTGAAAGGGAATGCCGGCACAAGGTTTAAGTTGGGACTTTCCTAAGTAAATTGAGATAAATAATTGCCCTACTTATTTTTGAAAAAAAAAAAAAAATTACTTGACCTTGAGGACTATGTCTTTGTCTTACCTACAAAATTGCTCATGGGTGCAACAGCATATTAATACATACTAAGAAGGTTGTATGAACCTGATCCTCTCTTAAAGTGGAAAAATACACTCTGTGATGAGGAATGAAATTGGATTTTGTGTAACTCTACCTGGACTGGGAATCATAGGTCGAAATGTTGAAGTGGAACACCTTAGCCATTGAGCACCAACAGTGGATTTTTGTGATTGAGCTGTCTGAACTTTAGGGCTGTGGATTTGGAGGTACTCTGAATAAAATGGATGACCCCATCATCAAAAGTCCTGAAGCAACAAAGGCCTTGGTAGAGGATAGGGAAGGATTTTTTTGCCTATCGGTGGAGTGAAATATTTCACTGGATCTATACTCTGAGGTGCAGAAGTGTTTGGAGAAACCCGTTAGTGGCAGGGTGGGAGGAATATATCTTGGGAGTTAGAAAGGGACTCTGAGGTTAGGTTTTAAGATGATGTACCTAGGTATGGTCTTCTATGAACTCCTTGTGCTTGGTTGTACAGCACTTTTTGAATCTGTGTTTGATATCTTTCATTTGCTTTGGAAAATTCTTCTTTTGTGGAGGAACTATCTCAAAGTTACAGGAATTTGCAATAACAATAAAAATAATTTTTTTCCAAACTATTAAGAGATAAATTGCTGATGCAATGTTCTATCACCCTTGAATAGTTTTGTTCATATTATACGTAAACAAGGACATTCTACAAAACCACAGTATAATTACCAAAACCAGGAAGTTAGCTTACTGTTACCATCTAATCCTCAGACCCTATTCATAAGTCCCAATAAAGCTCTTTATATCTAAAAGATAAAGTCCAGAATTATGCATTCATATTTCATGCCTTTTTAGTTTCCTGTAGTCTAGAACAGCTTTTCTGTTTTTCCTAGACTTTCATGACCTTGACATTTTCAAAGATTACAGGAAATTTCTTTTGTAGAATGCCCCTCAGTTTGGGTTCGTCTAATATAACCTCGTTATTAGATTCAGTGTGTGCATCTATGGCAGAGAAACCACAGAAATTGTTATTTATTTTCTCATTGCATCTGTTGAGTGGCTCATGATTTTTATTTACTCTATTATTGATGGTGTTCACCTGTACCACTGAATTAAAGTGGTTCTGCCAGCCTCCTCACCTGTCAAGCTGCACTTTTTCCCTCTGTAATTAATACATAATTTGTTAGGTGATACCTTAAGAGCATGCGAATCTCTCATTTCCCCTCAAAATTTCAATCTATCCAGTTGTTATTTATATTAATTATGGTGTCATAAATTCCCACTTTATTCAATGGGTTATAATTCTGTTATCATCATTATCTTATTTTGATGTTCAAATTGTCTTATATTTGGCCATTTGGAACCTTTCAAGCTGGCTCCTCTGCCTTTTTGTCATACTGCTATCATTCTTTGAGAACTGCCTTACTTTTTTGCACAGAAAAACATTCTGGACTCATAATTTCTCTGGTCCAGCTTTGAAATGGTCCTTTTTACAATGCGCTCTGCTTCCTTTTAATTGTGGACGGTTTTTAGAAATCCAGATCTAGGTAGTGGGTGTGCTTGTTGCTATTGGAATGTTGCTGCTCCCAGGCCCTTTCAGCGAACAGAACTAGAAAATTCCAACTTTATGTGTTCAACCTATTTACCATGTCTGATATGTCTCAAACATATATATCTTTTCTAAATTTTGCATTCTTTGCTTTTCAGTGCTTTATTTCTTACTTTTGTCTTGTTTTTGAGTTCAGTTATTTTATCAACTTTATTTAATTTGCTTTTAAATCTATCCATTAATAACTTAATCTTACAGTTCTAGAATATCCATTTGATTCTTCTTCTTCTGTTTTTTTATTTTTAGTCAGGATCTCACTCTGTCTCCCAGGCTGGAGTGCAGTGGCATGATCATGGCTCACTGCATCTTCAACCTCTTGGGCTCAGGTGATCATTCTGTCTCTGCCTCCTAAATAGCTAGGACTATATGGTGTTCCTCCATGCCTGGCTAATATTTTCTTCTTTTTTTTTCGGTAGAGATGAAGTTTCACTATGTGCCTAGGCTGGTCTTGAACTCTTTGACTCAAGCAATCCTCCTGCCTCAGCCTTTCTTTTTTTTTAAGTTGGAGTCTCACTCTGTCACCCAGACTGGAGTGCAGTGGCACGCTCCCGGCCACTGCAGCCTTGACCTGCTGGGCTCCGGCGATCCTCCCGTCTCAGCCTTCCAAGTAGTAGCTGGAACTACAGGCACGTGCTACCATGCCCGGCTAATTTTTTGATTTATTGTAGAGATGAGGTCTCACCAAGTTGGCCAGGTGGGTCTCGAACCCGCGGGCTCAGGCAATCCACTCACCTTGGCCTCCCAAAGCACGGGATTACAGGCTGAGCCACCGAGCCTGGCTGCCTCAGCCTTTCAAAGTGCTGGGATTATAGTTGTGAGCCACTGTGCCTGGCCTCCATTTAATTTTTGTTTCTTTCATAGAATTTTTAGTTTTCTGCCAAAATTTATCATCTTATTAATTCCCTGGTCAGTCCTTTTTTTATTTTTTATTTTTTTGGGTTGGAATCTCACTTTGCCACTTAGACTGGAGTGTAGTGGCATGATCACAGCTCACCGTAGCCTCAACATCCTTGGATCACCATGGCCGGTCTTGTAATTCCAATATCTGGATCTCCAGGTATTGTTTCTTCTGGTTTTTTTCCCCAAAACCCTCACTGTTTTTCCCCCACCTAATCTTGTGGTCTTGTATGTCTAGTTAGTTTATGCATGTGTAAAGACAATTTAAGGCTCTAAAGTTAGTTTTTCAGTTAAGATTTACTTTTTCAGCAATCAACTAGGCTAGGATCAGGATCCAAAATTGAGATTATTTGAAACTGAATTGTATTCCTGTGAGGGCTGATATGTTTTCAGGTGTAGCTCTTTGGGATTCTAATCAAAATCCTGAGGTTTTTTTATTTTTTATTTTTATTTATTTATTTATTTATTTTTACCAGGACTGTCCTCATCAGGGGGCTCTGCACTCTAATTCTTATATTTCCAGCTCCATGAAACTGACAATAACTCTGCTCTGTCCTTCCGCCTCTTGACTAAGTTTGCTTTTTTGCTTTAGGAATCAACAGTTATAATAAGTGGACCCAGATGCTTGACTTTATTTTCTGGATTCTTTCCTTTTCTGGACCTTGGCCCATCCAAATTTTCACTATCTTCATATATTTCTGAAACTACCAAACAGTTTTTAAAAAATATACATACTTTGTTTAGAATTTTCAGTTGTTCTTAGTCAGTAGGCTTGTCTGAAACTACCAAATCAACCATTGCCTGAATGGGGATTCCTACTCCAATCTTATAATTGTCTCCTGCCTGCTTCTGGTTATGTTAATCTGGCATTTTTCCTTCCTAGATTGCTGACTCTCTGCTTCCTTAATTTTCTGCTTTTAATTTTTTAGTGTGAGGACTTTCAAGGGGCTAGCTCATCGGTTCATGTTTCCTGTTGTGGGTGGGATGGGGAGGTGTATTTGGGTGGTGGTTGTACCTGTTAGGAGGATGCTTGGTTGCATAAAACAGAATCCCTGCTTTTTCTCCTCAGAACCAACTTTTACCTCTGGGTCTCATAAAAGAAGTCTTGACATAGGTAGTTCAGGTTGGCAGGAAAGCTTCATCACTGCCAGGGAACCAGGTTTCTTCTATCCTTTTCATCTACATCCTAGCATGTGGCTTTTCTCCTTATGGTTACCTCCAGGGTTCATGATGTTGGGGCACCAGCCATCACAACTGAGCTATAGATGAAAGGAGGCAGAGGAAAGGCCCAAGGGTGAAAGAGTACTCCTTCCAGATACATCAAATCCCTAAAGGAGACCTTCTGGAAGCCTGTCACAACACTTCTGCTTACATATCTTTAGTCAGAAGTTTTGCACAGATCCTTACCTAACTGCAGCAGAGTCTAGGAAATTTGTCTTTTATTCCAGGTTTCTGTTAGTAAGAAATGTGGGAGAATATATCTTTCAGGTCCCCTCCTGATTGGGAGATTTTTTTTGTCTTCTTAATAAACTCCTGCTTTCTTACCCTTTGAAAACAAAACAAAACAAAAAACAAAAAACTCTTGAGGATATCTTGGTGTATCTTGGAGCATTATTTTTCAGTAACACATTAAAATAGAAGAGCTATTTATATAAATCATCATTTTAAGGTACTAGATTCAGTTTTAAAAAAAAGGCTATATAAGGCTGTGCACAGTGGCTCACGCCTAACCAGTAAATGTACGTTATGGACACATGACTTTTTGTGCGGGTCATTAGGTTATGATTAATGATGAGTAGCTTTGTCAAATTATATAGTATAGATTTAGTGCTAGACTATTTGGGGTAAACAGATATTAACTATTATTATTGAAGTGTGTTACCATGAGTAAAATGCCTTATTTTTCTCAACAGTTAAATGACTCAATAATGCTTACCTTTTGGAATTAGTGTAAGAATTAAATGTGATGGTATATAATTAAATATTGTAAGAATTAAATATGCACAGTGTCTGGCACACAGTATGTACTTCATAGATGGTAATTAATAATTTTATAATAATATTATTTATTTATCAAACTGACAAAATTCTTTATATTTATGTATACCAACATGACATTTTTATATATGTATACATTACAGAATGATTAAATCAAATTAATCCGTGTATGTATTATCTCACATAGACATTGTTTTTTTGTGATGAGAACTCTTAAAACCTCCTCTCTTGGCAATTTTCAAGCATACAATATACTATTATTAACTATAGTCAATGTGATGTACACTATATCTCTTGAACTTATTTCTCTTATTCCTTACTGGATAATTGGAATTTTGTATCCTTTGACCAGTGTCTCCCCAACCCTCCCACCCTGTAGCCTCTGGTAACCAGAAGTCTACTCTCTGCTTCTATGGTAGCAATACTTTTTTCTTATTTTATGGTACTTGTACATGTCTATGTAAAGTATGATAGTGGTGTCAAAAGGGGGATTATTTTGGAAATCTCTTTGTTTCTGTGATTACTTTGAAGTTTGTCCACTTGATTCACTAGTCCAATAAAAATTCACAAAATGAAACTGTACTAAATAACTCTGCTGCAAGAAAGTTCCCACCATGATTCCCATGATACAGCCAGTTTGCATAAATAAGCTAACCTGAAAGAGATATGCTGAGGTCCCTAGGCACCCACAGTGTGATTGTTGATTGTTCTTCCTTTCAGGACCTTCCATTACTACTTGATAATACATTTGATACTGGGGAGACTCTAGGTCATTATCTGTAAGGCATACTGGAGGAAAAAAATGCTATAAAAGTTTACTTTTAAAAAGAATTACTACTGGGTTCTAGTGGAACTCATGTTCTGACATGTTCAATGCTTTGGCCTTTCCCACTGCTATTTGTGTAGTGTTGAAATTTTGGAGTTGATATGAGCCTATAAATCAAAAGTGCTCTTTTTTGGTCTTGATTACATTGTGGTTAAAATGAGATAAATCCACTTGAACTAGAACAATAGCATTGTAATAATAGAATTGTTCCTCTGGGTGTTTCCTCTGTACCTGGGATTCAACCTTACCTGAAAAGAATTTCAAAACCAAAAATATCATATGGATGAGAAGGGAGAACACATATGTTTAAAGACCTTTCAGGGCCTGTGAAATCCATAGGCATATTAATTTATACAATCAGAGACATCATAGAGAAGTACTTGACCTTGCAGTATCAAGGTGATACAACTCTAATAGCACAATGGCATAAAATATTATAAGATACCTGGAAAATAATATACAACATATGAGAAATTAAATGTATTTAAGAAATGTTTGTCCTTGGGTGGTCAAATCCCAACATTTACAGAAAAGTTGCACATAATTGTAGAAGTGAATAAAAGAAGAAAAAAACTAGTTCTTTGAAGAATTGAGGAAATTTTGGGGGCAAGTATTTTAAATGAAAATGAAAGGCAATATGACCTTAAAATTCAGTTAAGATGAAATGTGCTAATGAAATAAACAAACAAATGAAAATTTTCTGGTCTTGAAATCTGTCCTTTGTCAGGGTTTTGAAACACAGGTGACCCATTTACTCTATTTCTAGTTAAAGGAATATGTATTCTGCCCTCCATCCAACAAACAAACAAAAACAAACAGCAATAGAGGAAGAGGAGTTAAAGAGAGAGAGAGGAAAATGAAAAAGTAAGAGGGCAAGGGAAGCATATATCAGAATTCATAAAAGCTTACTTTCTTTAAGATTGGAGAAGAAAGCCCCCGGTCCCATCAGTGAATTCTCTACTGGGATGTTTCTGATGTCCTAAGCAACGGACTACGGGCGAGTAGCATTTCTGATGCACAGTGACTTTTGAAAAGCAGACACAATTTTACTCAGTTTTACTATCGTTTAAAAATTATCTACAGACAATGCCTTCTTGCTTCCATGGAAACTGACCACTTCCTCCACCCTGCCCTCGGTACATCACTTGGTACCCTTGGGTTTTATAAAGCAAACCATTTTAAGCTAGAATTGCATAAGGGAGTTTGGGGAGCAGAGCAGAGTGCTGCTTCATTCCAAGAGGTAATTAATTGTGTATTTTTTTAAGTCCACTGATTTTCCTGACTTGTTCTTGTTCTCCGTCATCTGCCTTGGGTCACTGATGCTTTCTGTTTTTAATGCTTGTATTGCTGAAGTCATTTCTTCAGTTCATGTTCCATAAAACTGATTCAACCGTGAAAACGGCACCTCCAAGCCAGGGTTCAGATCAACATTTTTGTGTCCCCGTCTAGGTCGGGATTCAACCCGTGGGAGAAATAAATATTTTTCAACCTTCCAAAGCAGTCACATTTTCTAAAAGTCTATCTAAACATGTATTTCCCTCTCATTTAAAGAAAGGAAAGTAAAAAGTACCACAAAAGATTTTTTTCTTGTTGAAAATACACATTTATTATAGAAAATATACTGAGCAAAAAGAAGTAAATGGAAGACAACTATAATTCCACTAGTTAGAAGAAACTATTATTTCTTTGGGTATATGTATTTTTAACTCTTTTTGTAGACTGTATGCACACACCTATACTGTTTCATGAACTTTTTTTCACTGAATAGATTATGATCAGTTATCTATGTTATCACCACAGCATTTTTTTTCCTTGAAGACCTTCTAGGTGAGGCATTTTCCCTTCTACCTGGAGACCTCATACTTTTAATAGGCCTTCATTCTATCCGTGGAGAGAGTTATTGCCAAGAAAGGAGTAGTGAGATGAGACCTAAAGTTAAGTGAGGAACGGCTTTATTTCGATTAATATTTTGTTATTTTGAGAGGACTTAGAAGCATTCTGAGCTTGAGGATATTTGGTCACCACCCATTCGTCTTTCTAAGAAGAAGCAAACTTCAAATATTGATTATGAAGGGATTAATCATTTAATGTCTATGTGTCGGTATCAGGGAAGACAACTAAGCAAATTCAGAATTTTGGGTCTTGTCTCCATAGCCCTAGTGTGAAGGACGATCATTTGTGTAAGTGGATTATGGTGTGTTTGGTACGGATATCAGGTCACTGAATCAGAATCTTAGAGCCGTAAGGGAAATGAGGTGCTCTCCCACTCAATGTTCTGGCAAAGGCAGCAATTTCTTCTGCGGTGGCCCCAACAGCAGGTGGCAGCCTCGCCTATGACTGAATTCTGAAAGCGATGGGCTTGTTCTTTCCATTCACAATCCACTTCATTGATGAATAGTTCTAGAGATCAGGAACTTATGGCTTCTATTGAGATAAATTCTGCTTGCCAACAACTCCCTTGCATGTGTGTAATGTCTGGTTTCTGGACCACCACAGATTAGCCTGCATACTTGTCTTCCTAAGTCTTTTTTTTGTTTTTTACAGTAAACACCCTAGTTTTTGCAATGGTTGCCATACCAGTTGGCTTTCTTGGGATGCACTTCTTGTGTGTAAATTTCCTTCTTTGTGAGATGTTCACATTGAGTATGACATCCAAGTGTGCTCTGTCCGTGCATAGAACAATAGGACTGTGATTGATCTCTGATGATTAAGACCTATAATATATACTCCTGTAATAGAACCTGAGCGTTGTTTTATAGCATCTCAGTCACTCTGTAGGAGGAAAGTGAAACTGATGGCTGTTTGTTTGTTTCCCCACCAGATAGACTCTCTACTTTGTCCTCCTTGCAAGATTACCCAGGAGACTGGTCTGGCCTCTACAGAATGCACCATTCAGGCTTCCCTGCTCTCCAGATTCTAATTGAGTTTGGCAAATGAGAGGACCCGGCAGAAATTTTGAAAGCAAGAGAAAAGAGATATTGAACCACTTAAAAAAAAAAGGTGTGCTTTTTTACTCATGGCCTCAATTCCTGCTGAGAAGCCACGGTGCTGGTCCCTGGGTGCTTTACTATTTCTAGTTAGCTCCTCTCTTGTTCATTTTTGTGTTGCTATAAAGGATTATCTGAAGTTGGGTAATTTATGAAGAAAATAAGTTTATTTGGCTTGTGGTTTCACGGGCTGTGCAAGAAGCATGGTGCCAGCATCTGCATCTGATGAGGACCTCACACTGTTTCCACACATGACAGTGGGCAAAAAGAGCTTGCATGTGCTGAGATCATATGGTAAAAGAGGAAGCAAGGGAGAGAGGTGGGCTGGTGCCAGCCTCTTTTTAATAATCAGCTTCCTTGGGAACTAACAGAACTCACTAATTACCAAGGATATCACCAAGCCATTCATGAGGGATGCCCCCACTTCCTACTACTCAGACACTTCCCATTAGGCTCCACCTCAGCAAAACTGAAGATCAAATTTTAACATGGAGTGTGGAGGGGCCAAGTATCCAAACAATGGAAGTTTCCTCAACCCTGCAAAGTGACCTGACCCTTCCTTAAATTCTTCTTGGTGAGCTCTTTGAGAGTGTAGCCATTTCCTACAGGAACCCTGACAGATATAGGGGACAGATAGACCACTAAAATGCTGAGGAATTTTTCCAAATAAACTACAACAGAACAGATCTTCCTGCATGTATAAGACTATTTTTAAAACCCCCAAATATAGGTCTTTGAACTGAGCCTGCAGGGAGTTATTCAAGCTGTTCTCAGTTGATTGTTTCAGGTTGTTGGGATTATTTGGCTCTTGATTTTATTAATCATCTCAGCCTTCCATTCCAACAATTTGCCAACTATGTGGAAATTTTATTAAAATGTGATCTCTATCTATATCCATGGAGAGGCAGTATAGTATCATGAGGAAAAATCAGCTTTGTAGTAGATAGAATTAGGTTTGAATTACTAGCCATGTGACTTTGGAAACTTAAACTCTATATGTTTCTATTTCTTTATCTATAAGATAAAACTATAAAGCATGACAAATTTGGTGTAAATTTAGTAAAAATATCTGTAAAGCCCTTGTGATCAGCTTGGTTCATGAAAGGCCTTTGGTAAATGGTGGTTTTGTGTACAGGAGGGAAATGCAAGCTATCTTAAAAAGAAATAAGGGAATAAGAATGACATCTGAGATATGTCATTTGAGAATGAGAGGAGCATGGACTGCTTATGAGTGAGTGTGGAGGGGAATGGAAATGAAAGAGGGAGAATAGACAAGTAAACTCCCCTCAGATTTTCAGAGAGAAGAAGAAGAATTTCACTGGGAACTGCAGTCATTTGGAAAGATGTCAAATTGAACATTTCTTTTTGACCAGTTGTCATCTCTGAGGGGCTTTGTTTCTCCAGCTGCCTTTGTGCCTAAGCTCTCTCTGCCTTTTCTCATCCTTCCCCAATCATTTATTTCCTCTGTTAACTCAGAATTCTTTTTCCTTCTTCCCAAGACATAATGTTTTGATTTACAAATTAGTTCCATGCTTTTATTTTGTAATGTTTTAGTTTCTGCCTTTACAGTTTTTAATGCATTATTCCTACATTCCTTGGAGTAGTTCATCTTTTAGTAGCTTTTATGTTTGATACTTAATGTGTTTGGTTGATAATATATTTACTCTCATTCTGCTAGAACTATTTTTCATATGTAGTATTCTTATTTCTTGACATTCTGCAAATTTTATTTTTCTTTTTTGACGTAAGAATTATCTTAAGAGAGATGTTTAGTTTTATTGCATTATGATTAGAAAATATCATCTGTAGTATTTCTATGTTCTCTACTTGACCAATAATTTTTGGGGGTTATTTAATATGTGTTCAATTTTTTAAACATTTCATGGATATATAAAAATTCAGCACTTTCTCTTTTTTGGTTATAGGCTTTGTTACATAGCTTTATATATGTATATTAGGAACTTTTATATAGATTTTGTTAACTTCTTGCTATATCGTGAGATTATAGGGGTAAGTTAATGTCTCATTTTACCATCATTTTTCTTTTTATATCTCCTAGCATTTTCTGATGTTTTATCTTCATGAAATTTTTATGTATAACAAATTGTATGTACATTTTTTTGTGCATAACATTTTGCATTTTACCCTTTATTTATTTAGTAATTGGATTTTATCCTTTATGAAGATCTTTTCTCTCCTCCTTGAAGACGACTTGGCCTGGTGTTAACAGGCCAGGTTTAAAATTCCAAGTAGCAGTCTGTTGAAGTTAGTAGAATCTCAGAGTTGCTAATAGTTTCTCAGGACCACGGACAGCTTCCACCCTCCCCCGCCTCCCTCCTCCCAAGCAACTTGGTTCCTGTGCTTCAGTGTGTTCAGCATTGTGGATAATAGAATTACACTAGAGATATGGCTAGTCAATTTCAAATGGTGAGTTGGCTTCTGGTCTTGTATAAAACTTAACTAAAGGTTAATGGACCATGCGAGTCCAGGAGCTGTTCAAAGTAGAGAAGCTAGTCCTAGTGTCTTCAGTATTACTACCCCATTGGGCAAGATTATCCTCATGATGAAGAAGACTGCAGTGAGCTATTTTAGTTGAGGTATATTTCTACAATTTATCCAATTAACTTCTCTTGCTGTGGTTCCTTGCTCACCAAACATTATTCTGATGATAATTCGGCACTCCATATAATTCCATATGTAGGGAGAGAGTGTACTAGGCATGATAATGCTAACATTCCAACCCATGTGACTGCGGAAGTCTCAATATAATTTGAAAACTTGGCACCCTCGTTCTGTACGTTATTTTCTGTATGCTTAGTGTGATGACTTCACCTCCAGGAAGACATATTCTTTCTCTGGTGTTGATAAATCAGCTTTTGCATCTGCAAGTTTGAGAGCCAGAAGTTTAAACTTTACAAATTCACTAAGACATTGCATATGATGGCAATCTTCCAGCTAGCTCCATTCTGGGGCACTCTGACATCACTGCACACTTTTCAAAAAAAGCAGGGACCATGTGTGATCAAAGGGAGAGACCAGTGGCACGCCACCAGGATCCCTCCTCCCAGATGACATTGACTTATTACCTGACACTTATGATCACATAAAACTCTGTAACTGGATCCGAATACCTGGCATGATAAAATGGTGTGAGGTTCAAAGCAGCAATGTGGGGATTCAAATATCTGTTTATTTCCTGGGAGAAAAATTTTAGTAAAAGTATCTTTTAACAAATGTATATATTTGATTGAAGAAGAGCAAGCAAGTAAGCACTTAATTTATGAATTTGCTAACTGCTCTTTTCCACTGAGAATATCCACATTGAATATGGGTCATTATCCAGATTTAGTACGGAATAATCCTAAGGGGTAAATGATATTGTGCCTACAGCGGGCACCTGAAGAATGGCTATAAAAGCAACCCTGAGACTACTGAGGCTTTTGACAGTAGGACTTTGCTCTTCTGTTAGAGTCTGGGGAACCTTTTTTCCTCCTCTGAATACAGTATTATAAACTTGGTCTCTCTCTCTCTCTCTCTCTCTCTCTCTCTCTCTCTCTCTCTCTCTCTCATACACACACACACAAATATAATGAAATTCAGTTATATTTGACTTTTTAAGAACCTGTTACTAGCAAGGCAGATCAGTGCATTTCTCCTAGGCTAATAGTAATGAAGACAACTCCAACTTTTCTAAGGCAATTTCTTTGGCATTAAATGCCAGAAAAAGGATATTCCTCCATTTTTTATAAAGACTCTTTGTTTATCAAGACTAATGACCACAACAGTCAATTATTCAGTCAGTAATATTTACTAAATGCTAGTTGGGCCGAAGTGAACAACTACAGAAAGTCACATTTTACAAAGACCTTCGCCTGGTGTCTTAACATGCCATGTCATAACAATTATTGAGCCTTCCCTTGTTTTGGTCTAATGATGGTGGTTAGAGAAATACAGGTGCCCATGGAGACTCCTGAGAGCGCCTGTATGACTTTCCTAAGGTGAGATTCCTGGATGAAGATGAATTTTTTAAAGCTGGAATGATTCGGCAGTAATAGTGATGTCTCTCTAAAAAGCTGTCTGAAAGACTAAAGGTCCTGAGGTAAGCTTTTGGTTTCAGAAGTAACTCAGGAGCTGTTTCTGCCATATTAGGTGGGGTGGTAGGAAACTGGGAACTCTAGGAATTAAAAGTTACACAATTTCCTGTTTGGAATCCTCACGAGAGGTTTTGAGACTTGCAACTTAGGACACATCTTCCCTCAGCATTGGTAGACTTCTTTATGACACATTTTAATATTGGATTAGTCAGACTGGGTTAGTTTATGCTGTGTTCACAAACATCCTCCAAGTCTCCATGGCTCAGCACAGGGAACTCTGCCCATCATGGTAACTTGGGATCTAGGCACCTGGGAGTCAGGCTATAGCAGGTGGAAAAAGTATGAATCTCCCTCAGGCTCTTAAAGCTTCTGTTGGAAACGACCTGTCATTCTGCTCATGCTTCATTGGCCAAATAAGTCACTTGTCTCTGCCTAACTTCAAGGATGATATGTATTTGCAATCCTGCCATGTTTCTGGAAGGATACCCAGCCCCAATTGCAACCACGGTGCATGTTTATAACCTGTCTCATAGACTTTACTTACTCTCTGTGTGTGATTTTCCTACATGGCCAACTACAGAGGAAGCTCTATATTAGAAAGAAATAATTGTAAATTTCCTTTAAAAGACTTACATTGCAACTCTGGCATGGTAGGCACAATAGAGTCCTTATTGATGAACTCGGTCTCTTCAGTAAAATCAAATATGGAGAACTGAGGCTAAAATTTGAATAATGTGGCCAAAAAAATTGAATGATCCTTTAAGATAATTGAAACAAGAACAATAATTCAGTTCAATTCAATTTAATTACGTATAAAGTAATTTGCAGAAAAGTAAAAACAAGTTGATAGCCAAATCAATACAGCACTAAACCACTATTTGCTCTGATTTCTTGCTGCAGTGGGAAAATCAAGTACTAGTTTAGTTATCTTATAAACATAGCCAATGTTTATGCAGAAAACAGAATTTGCTGGTAGCATTATAGCTAAAAACTGGGGCATATGCTTAATTCTTGTGGGTTCTGAACCCATCTAAGAAGAACCTAAAAGGTTAAGAAGAAAGCAAGCACAGAATGTTGTTAGGAAAACATCTCCTTGGGCTGAAATACAGTTTTGGCTAAATATGCACTAGTTTTTTTTGTTTTTGTTTTTGTTTTGAGTCAGAGTCTCGCTCTGTCACCCACACTTGAGAGCAGTGGCATACTCATGGCTACCCCAGTGTCAACCTGCTGGGCTCATGTGATCCTTCCCCCTCAACCTTCCAAGTAACTGGAACTACAGACATGTGCTATCATGCCAGGCTAATTTTTTGATATTGTAGACATGAGGTCTCACCAAGTTGCCCAGACTGGTCTCGAACCCCTGGGCTCAGGCAATCCTCTTGCCTCGGTCTCCCAAAGTGCTGGGATTACAGGCTTAAGCCACCACACTCGGCCAGCTCTAGTGTTTTTTACAGCTCACCATTTTTTAAAATGAAAAGCCCCTGACTGAGCATTCTTATTCCTTACCTCCCAGTTTCTTATCATTTGATCCCAACACACATACACACACATACACATACACACACGTGCGCATACACACACACACATGCATGTATGTGCTCACAGAGCAGCCTGTGCAATTTCAGTTTTTGACAGCTTTGCTTTTATTAGGTGTTGGTCTACCGATTTACTTTCTCTTAAGAGAAATGAAATAAAACCAAACTCATTTCTACCCACTTAGCCTACTGGGACCTATAACTAGTACTGTAGTGTTAAAGACAATACAACAAAACCAAACCAAAAATAAGTGAACTCGTTTAGTCCTTAAATCTGTAGTTTGATGTTCGTCTTTTAAAAAAACGTACTTTGGGCCCCTGGGGGTGGCTTCCAGAGGCCTTGATGAGTCATCCTTAACCCAGTGGCTGGAGCAGCCCTGGGTGTCCCTCTGAAGCACGGAGCCCATATTTGCCCTTCAAGAATGGCTGCTGGAACTCATTTATTGCTCAACTTGAAAAGTCATTTTTTATAACTCGCTGCAGTTGTGCCGTATGCATTTCTCCACCTATTCTGTAAAGGGTATTGGGAAATTACTTTTGTAGATTTCCTCACACTGCAGCAACTTAGGGAAATCACCCAGACATTATTATCTAATGAGGAGAAAACGGAAACATCTCAAAGCACTACGCTGGCCCCGCCCCCCAGCACGTACTGGTACCTGCCTCATGTCTTCCCTGTCTTGGGGTGAGTGAGACCCCACCTTCGGACATTGCCTCCATTCTACCTTCACCAATCTTATGATTATATCAACTCCCCAAAATCTCAATTTCCAGGCAGCAAAGAATCACATAAAGATAAAATCACTGTAAGGTTACCCCCTACTGCCCATCCACCCTCCACCCATTGGTAGTTTATATTTTCCTGGGGTCTACAAATCTACTGGCATTTATTAGCCCCTCTAGTTTGACATGGGCCTCTTTGTGAAACTGTCTGTCACCATGCCTAAGAGTGAGGGAGC
This sequence comes from Tarsius wallacei, assembly GCA_963574415.1. Classification (NCBI taxonomy): domain Eukaryota; kingdom Metazoa; phylum Chordata; class Mammalia; order Primates; family Tarsiidae; genus Tarsius; species Tarsius wallacei. The sequence goes on along the minus strand of CAUYQG010115757.1, from coordinate 648 downwards.
CCACAATCTAGATGGGAGGCATGGCCAAATTCCAATGTCCTTCCCTAGCCTTTGAGCAGTGGAAAGCAGATGAAGGTGCCATCATCAGCCACCTGCATGATCTTCCATTGCTTCTCCCGGGCACCCTGAGCTGAGCAGCAGAACAGAACTGGTGACGAGTGGGAAGATCTCCCTAGAATTCATTTGCTTGATTTGTCCTTAAGTGTCCTTAGGTGGATTTGCCCTCTCCTTGTCCAGTATGGTTTGGACATCCCAATTTGGGGGCTGTGGCTCCGAAGTTGACTCTTGCCCTAACTTAAAGCAGACACCATAGACAAAGCCACCTGTGGCCTTGGAGAGACTGGAGATGCTGGATATTTCATGTTGAGATTCAGGAAGGCTAGGAACCTCTGATGAATATCTTTTGCTCTATTACTTAAAACCATGGCAGAATCTTTCAGTGCTTAGCTCTGGGCTACGGGACTGTGGGAGACATTCATTTCCTTCATAAGATTCACCTGCACTTTCTGCAATGGATATGTACAAAAAAAATACATAGTACTATTCAAAAATTGCCTCATCATAATGTTGCTGTTGTTATTATTAGTATTGTTGTTTCTGATGGATAGAAATCTGCTAGGCTTAACTCTCCAAGCAATGTAAACAGTG